>JANIJG010008399.1:22362-72683 GCA_024611175.1 Megaceryle torquata | reverse complement strand
TATGTATTCCCAGGTGCAAGACTTGTCTCTGGTGAACTTCATAAGGTTCCTGCTAGCCCACTCCTCCAGCCTGTCCAAGTCTTCCTGGAGGGTGCCTCTCCCTTCCGGAGTGTCAACTGCCCCACTCATTTTGGTGTCATCTGCAGACTTCATCAGGGTGCTCTTGATCCCAACGTCCAAATCACTTATGAAGATGTTAAACAGCGTTGGGCCCAATATTGATCCCTGGGAGACTCCACGTGACTGGTCACCAGTTTGAGAAAGAATACAGATCTAGCCTCACTCAGCATTCAATTTGCAGATATAGGGTGGAAAGAAAATATGTGATAAACACAGTATTTTATCAATGTTCCTTTTATTTCTGAGAATACCGGTAGTTTTCTTGAGTTCCTACTGGGCCAGGATGTAAACAGTATTTCTCTGTGACCATAACTATCTCATTGTGGAAGGCATCTGGTGATGGATTATGCCATGGGGGAGGAAGGTCAGTGCTATCAATGTGCCTTTAAAGCAAGTGCACTGAGGAGAAGTGCACAGAGTTGACCTGTCTCAGAAGGAAAATACCCATGACTCATTTGGGCTTTGCCAGATGTACTTAAGTGACAACTTGAAACTTAACGTGATAAACCCACTATTTATTTCATTGAGAAATACTGTGAAGGTATTTTGAGTGTTTGATATGTGGGATATGAGTTACTAGAAGGCCTTTGTTTGGAGACTTTGCCCTTAAACCCAACACTTGGGTAAGGTAAATGGAAAGTAATGATAGATCTCAGGAAAGTGATTCAGATGCTGCTCATTTGGGTTTTTTTGCCTGTTAAGAATTTCTGGTTGATTTGATTTTCAGCAGGCCACTCAGGACCTCAGGTAATTAAGAAGTATGCAGCCACTAATGTTTCAGTTCAGTTGAGCTTCCTCAGAGATGTGGTTCCTTGCTAAGTTAGTGGCTACACTCTCAAATACAGGAAAATGTCAGTCTAAATATATGTCCTTGCTGTTTTCCCATGGTTTTAGCCAAAACACATTTACAGTTTAAGATGATGATGATGCAGATGATTGAGTGGTTATCTCTGCTTCAGTTTCCTCAAGTCCATGTTTTTTTAATAGCAATAATGTCTTTTTTTTTCCCCAATTTGCTCCAGCTCTGAGCAGCAATAACCAGAGCTCTGTTTACTAACACAAAGCATTTCATTTCTTCACGGTGTCATGAATACAAAACAAACACAGAACATTACACAACTGGTGACACTTAAATGTAAGTCAATTATGCAAGTTTAATGTATTATACACATAGCATCTGTACATGCAACAGCATGGGAGTGAGAAGCACTTAAATAATTAAGTTAATGGGAAAGTACTGGATAATTAAAGGGCACAGAGGAGAACAAATGGAATTTGTTTAGTGAGAGGGTTTATAGGTTTGTGAAACAGGGGAGGATGGCATTTTGTATCAAAGCTGTGGTCTACCTCTTAGCTCACAAGTAGATGGTTGATGAGAACTTTCTCATCCTAGTCTTGCTTTTGAGCCTTTTTATGGATTTGGTTATGATTTTACATTACAGTGGCATTGTCCCTGGTTTATACTACAACCAAGGACAAAAGTAGACACAAAAGAAATTTGGGATGGAAGGATAGTGACCTAAAGTTTATTACAGAGGGGCAAGAATGTGGATGAAAATAAAATCTGGAAACTAGTAGCTCCTTGATGCAGTGATGACCATAAAACTGTGACTATGCTTCTTCTAAAATAACCATCAATAAAATAGTCAATAATATTGCTATAAAAATTTACAGATCTGCTTTTCAAAGAAGTATAAGAACACGTGGCCTTCTTACAATAGCAGAATTCTTCCTTTGTGAAGCCAAAACCCTATCTTTTAATTGAGGTGTTAGACATAACTATACCTGGCATACTGCCCTCCACCCAGACTCACATTCCTTTACAAACATCAAAGCAAAATGTATGTGTGGTCTGACATCTAGTGTGAGTCCTATATACAATTTACATCCTACTTAAGTCTTCACAGCACTCTTCCTGAGTGATAGGTAAACTTCATTAGTGCTGTCTTACAAGGAGATGATTTTCAGTACAGAGGTCTTGCTTATATTTTAGTCATGAGAATAAACAGAGAAACATATTATCCAGAGGTTATTTTAAAAACTAACTAAAAAAAAAAAAAGAAAAAATTAAAAATCCTCATTTCAAGGTCATTTAGGAAACTGATAAAGAATTGTCAAGGAGAAAGTAAAGCTCACTTTTTCTCTCCTCACTTTTTTTTTTTCCATAGCATGTAAGAAGACAGATCTCTACACTAACACAGTTTTGTAATTTTTCCTTATATCTTTCTAATAGTCCAAGGATGGATTTCACTTGGTCTTGATTGAGTCCATTTAAGCACTTTACTACTAGTTCCATATTAATCTGATCCCCTGAGATACTCAGAAGATGACTGTCTCTTAAGGACACTGTATCATTCTTTAATGAGAAAGGAAATTAAGTATATCACAGCTATGTCAGGATCCTTTGTTATTTGACTTACAGCCCTGCTCCAATTTAGATTACTTCAGATAACAAAACGTGCTTTCACAGTAACCACTGCCATAACCTTGCTCAAATATGTGGTTACTTTTCCTTCTATGCTAACACAAATTCGACTAAAATAAATATGCAATTTATTCACTAGCCTAGAGAAAAACACTATCACTTACATAACAGGATAGAAAAATGTACATGCAAGGCTTATTAAACATAGCACTATGGTTTGGGATTTTTTTTCTCCTCTGCTGAAATATCTTTGGTTTCCATGAAACTTTGTGAAACAGAGTATGTGGTAAATATAGAAAGATACGATGTGCTGTGCAGCATCATTTAGAAAGGTAGGGGTAACTGCAGTTCATGTCCGTTCACATTGACACAAAAAGTATGTTAACTTGTTTATCTCTTCCTTTGCAAGGTTCATTTGATTCAGAGTTACCTCCTTTGACTGGAAAAACAGCAGAAGGAACTGACAGAGAACAGCAGATGTTGTTTCACACAAGATACTCTAAGGTATCCAAAATAAGAAGTTCATAAGCAGTCAGCACTAAGGTCTAACTGTGCTCCTAGTGGAATCAGGGCCAATTTCAGTGCAGTAAAGTGGAATATATTAGAAATTGTTTTCCTTGGGTGTTTAATGAAAAAAAAAAAAAAAAGAAAAGAAAACCAAAACAAAGCCCCACAAACTCAAAACCAAATCTGTAGAAAATATAACAATGATTTCACTTATCTGAACTCAAGTCACTTAGAGAAGTTGTTTAAATCACTACAGAGTACCAAAAAAGGCTTTGACTCAGACTATATAGGTGCTGTTATACATACTACAGAGCCAGCAGTGTTTTGCTTCATTCACAGCTTGTCTCCATATCTTCTGAAAACAGTGGAATGACTTTAAAGGACTTCAGTAAATTAAATAGTCTTGATTGATACTCTTCTCTGGCAGCAATGCCAACTGTTGCGGAACAGTCTGTGTCTGTCCTTTTAAATACTGCTATTGTCCAGAATCATGTGCATTCATCCAGAGTGTTTTTTGGGAGCAGTCTGGACTGTGCTAGGTCTTGAGTGCTGGCTAAGAATTGGTTGGGACACTGCTAGTTGAAGCAAGTCAAACTATGTGATGGACTGCTCTACTATATGCCCATATCTATGTTTCAGTGCCAAGGAATATTTCCCAAGCTTTCCCTAAGCATAGTTGTAGCCTTGTCTCCTACGTATGAAGAAGCTTGGACCTTTGGGAGTGGGCTACCAGATGTACCCCAAATCAGATAGTATTCTGACAAAGTGACTTCCCGATGTACACAGTTTTACGTAACACATACACATTTATGAGTTGAATGTGACTGCAGTTTCAGGGAAAAAAAAAAAAAAACAAGACAGAGATTTACTAATGGTTTGATAGCATATCTCATTTACTCTGTCAGTCTGTATGAATGCCAGTAGAGTAAGGACACTGAACAATATCATTTGAATTTGAATCCTGCTTGTTACGGAGCTTCAGCTGTTCTTGCATATATGACAGATGGGCATGGTGAGTGGTTCATTCACCACCATTGTGTCCCTCAAACTTACCCAGAAGAATAAGAACAGCTTTTTTCACTCTCGTGATACTCATTTTGGCTGTAATTTCAAGAATTCAGAGAGTGAATCAATACTATTTATTACTCCTTTGACGGAGTCTGAAGAACAACAGACCAATTTGAAGTTAAGAGAAGATATCATCTTTCTTCCCTGTGACAACACTGATGGATGATGAAAATTTAAAAAACTTTTCTTTCATTTAATATATAAGTTCTTAAATATTTTAATTCTAGTCCTTTGCTTTCCACTGCTCCTTATACACTAGGTCCCATGCTTCTAGACATTCACTTTTCATCATGTTTCTCTATTTCCCTTTGGAATGGTGTGCATGGAGAATTGTCCTCGATGACATTAATGATTTTATCAGTAAAAATCTATCTCATAAGCAAACCGAGCAATGACAAATCAAATAGACCTCAAATGAAGACAAAACGTAGGTTTTGAGCAATGTTCCATTCACAGGATCAAGCTAAGCCTGGATTGCCAAAGGACATGTGAGTCATAGACAATCACTCACAACCTTCCAAGGGTAGACAAATTCCAGTCAGTTCCTGAACAAAATATGGCTAACCACCCTAAGCCCTTTCTAAGTCTTTTTACTACTGAGCATGATGTCATATGACATGGAATATCCCTTTAGTTGGTTTAGATCATCTGCCAAGTTGTGACCACTCCCAGCCTCTTGTGCACCCCGTATCAATTCCCTGGAGGGCAAAGTGCAAAACAGAGAAAGCTTTAATGCTCTGCAAATAGTGTTCAGCAATAGTTAAAGAATCTGTGTTAACAGCATTTTTTTTGGCCACAAACATAAAACACAGCTCTGTGCCAGCTTCTGTCCCCACCAGACCCAGTACAGGGACACATGAATGGCTAAGGTATCATCTGAATAACCCTTATATTCAAAGCTGGACCATGTAAAATTAGATATTCTGAAATATGGTGAAATCTGAAATAGATTTCCACCCTTAAAAAAAACCCCTTGATCATCTAGATCTCTCTGTTTTTAGAATGGACTATATCCAGGCTCTTGAACAAGAATAACTGCTTTAGAGCAACATTGTTAGGTTACTGTGGAAGCTGTGTTAATATTAAGGTAGTAATTCAATCTACAAAGAAATCCTAAGAAGACAATAGCAAGAACAACAACAAAAACATCAATGCCCCGAAATGTATCTGTGTCTGCCAAATGCAATTTTTGCTAAAGTAGTTTCAACGAAGATGGTCCTGCTTGGTGTGACACCATCTGTTGAATTTCCCTTGTTCATGTACTAGTAAAAAGTAAGTGGCAACTTTACATAATTAAAAATAAAACAATCTAATGGAGAAACAACTTCTCAATTACAGACATGAAAAGGATCAGGTGGGCTCTTACTCATCCTATGGACCATTGCACAGCTGATTTCACATATGGGAAGATAGTTACTTATCCTTTGATATAGCCACTGTTTAGACACACTTCACGGGAGGAAAAACTTTTTTCAATCACCTTTTATTCAGCTGCTGCTTAGTCGAAGTGCTGATTTTTTTGTTAGTTTTGATTTTTTTCAGGATGGGGAGAAGAACAACAGGACGTTAGGTGTAATTTCAAGAAATAACAGACTACATTTCACAATATTTGGGAATTTTTTTATCTCCTTACTTCTTGTGTTTTACATGCCCAATAATATTAGAGAAGGAAAAAAAAAAAATCTGCTTCCTTCTCCTGCTATTCTGACTGGATTTTTTCTCACAATTATTGATGATGATAATTCCCATGACCTGGATTTTCAACACAGATAGTTGAATGATTATTCATGAAAGAAAGCTCAGTGATAGTTGCAATGTAAAGGTGTGTACTGGTTAGAAGAAGAAACAGAGATAGACTGATGAATGAGGTCTGAAACAGATTCCTCTTTCCAAAGGAATATAAAGCACGCTCATGTTTGTTCAGGAAGCTTAGAAAAAGATGATTTGGTGGCCAGAAGGCAAGAGACAGGCAAGATTTGGGAAAGAAACTCTTAAACTTCTTTAATTATTTTACATAAGCTGAAATACTTACTTGGAGAAGTAAGAGCACAGCACTACCAGGACACCTGTCTTTTAACTTGAATAAGGATCATGCATTAGAAAGGAGCAATTTCATTTAATGAAGCTTTCCCTAAGTACAACTCTCAGGCTAAACTTTCTCCTCTGTGCAAAAAGCCGAGAGTGCAAGAAGAGTTTACTGCACAAAGCTGCAGTCGTGAGTACCACTACACCAGCACTGAGGTAGTAAAACAGGTTTGCTGTGAGGAGTGCCAGATAGCTGCCAGAACTATAGGTACTGATGCAGAACCAAAAGCTTCACCCCCAGTCCCCTGTACCATGGAAAAAAAAAAATCAGAAATCAAAATCCTTAAATCAGAAAATTTTTCTTCCAGGCCTCCTTGAGCACCAGCTGCATCTTGCAAAAGAGTATTTATCTCGATTAGCACAAATGGACTCTGGAGAAGTGTCACGTGGCTCTGCCATCAATCTGGAGACAGCAGCAGCAGCAGCAGCTTAAATGCTCCAGCATGCAATGATGAGGCATGATAAACAGGAGGCTACTCCACACAATACACAAGTGCACCTCTCCTGAATCCTTGATTATAAGTCCTCACAGCCCCTTCAGGACTCAACATTATGAGAATTCAGGTATGGAAGCCAGACATTCAGGTTAACATCATGCAGGAGCTAGTATCTTACCACAGAAATCAAGCAGTGGAGGTGGTGTATCAAGCTCAAGTCCTGCTTCTAGGGCTCTTGTTAGCAGACAGACATTTTCATGCTTACTAATTTATTCTTTTTGAGCTGCTAGTGGACTTATCACAAGGGATAAATCTGTTAGCATCAGGGAGTTAAAGGGAAATTTATTTTGAAAAACAGGTTTTTAAAAAGCCATTTTATTTTAATGAGCAGTCCCAGATACCCAGAGCTTCTGTCCTACTGTAGAGATCAGAGCTTTCCCAACATATCTTAACCATGGAGGTGTCAATTCCCATCCCAAGAGAACAAACATATTTTGAATGTGTGATTTCAAGGCACATTCTCAGCAGTGATTTCCCCTCTGAGCCAAATTGACTTATAGAGAGGAAAGTAAGGAGGATGTCTATTATTGTTACATAAATAGCATATACACGTGTGTGTGCACACACATATGTATCTGTACACATAAAAATACACATACATCTCTATATATGTCCTTTTTCTACTACAGGTTATCTATGCTTGGAGACTTCAGTACTTTTACTTATTTATCGTGTCACTGTGAAATAGAAATTTAGGCATTGATTCCTGAAGCCCTGAGCTGACTTCTATTTCTAGACTGCTCCTCTCTGCAGTTATTGCTAGTGGGTTGGTGTTATCAGACAAGGAGTAGGACCCACAGGTCAATTATTGATAACCTTCTGGAGGAGCTTTGGCTCACTGGACTCAGCCAAAAGCATAATTCAGCTTTTGGGATAGAAAATGGTGTTTGAGAACTTCCATCAGAGAAAAGATGCCTGAAAGAGGAAGATCTTGAAAATAAGCCTTGAACTAGAGTTCAGCTAGTGTTGTTTGGGAATTACTGGAGTCTCAAGGGGGCTGTAACTTTTTTAAAATGTAAAACTACACTAGAAAGTGAATTTTTCAAGTTGCTGTTTGACTAAACCTAGAAATTATTTTTTTTCCCCGTTTTTAAGCTCCTTTAAGTCTGTATATTTTTCCATTGCAAATTACACATGGATAGCAAAGAAAAATAAAGGATATTAAATATATAGCCATCTGCCTGTATGATACCTGATCTGCCTAGCAAGTGTAACTTGTAGAGACAATAAGAGTGTATGAGACATTGCTAGCATACATATATGGATTAAAAAATTGTCTGTCTATCCCAGGAATAATTGACAGAGGGAAAAACAAAACATGGAGTTAACAAGTAATAATCAATTCTCTTTTACTCCATCACCTGACATCATGAATCGAATATAAAAATAACTTCTCTGGGGAGAAATGTCCAATTGCTGAAATATCCTAATGGAGAAAGATTGTTACAAGCTTTAGAGAGGGATCAGCCTTTCACAGATCAAAGCTATAGCTTGATTTGGAGAAGCTACCAGAAATCCTGATATTTCTCTGACACATTTCACTTTTAATATATATGGAAGGAATCTTTCATATCACACATCCCTCTCCTTCATCTGCCCTTGAAACTCTTCAATCAAGACACTGCTTAGTTCTTTTCCATCTCCATTGCTTTTAAACAGCATATTCAAAATGACATCTTGCAGTGATCTGCAGAGTGCAGTCAGTCTTGGTGTTATGGTGGTCTGCAGAGCTGGGCAGATATCTGACTGGCTCTATATAACTTCTCAGAGGACTGCCTCTGAAGATGTCTTTCTCCCTTTTGCACAACAAATTATCATGCCAGCTCTCTGGTTTGTTTTTCTTCTTTGCATCAAATAGGCAGATCCATTTCTTCTAGCTTAGTGTAAGGATACTAGACTAAATAGCCATCTGAGTTATTTTCTACTAATTCTTGCCTTATGAACACTGCTGGGTTTGGCTGAGATAGGGTTACTATTCCTGGGGGTATGGGGCTGCGTTTTGGAATTGTTCTGAAAACAGCATTGATAACACAGTGATGTTTTAGTTACTGTTGAGCTGTGGCTGACACAGAGAAAAGGTCTTTTCTGCTTCTTGCCCCATCCCACCAGTGAGTCTGGGGGTGCACAAACAAAACATTGAGACAGTTGGCCTCAAGTAACCAAAGGGATACTCCATACCATATGATGTCACACTCCACACATAAAGCTGTGGGAAGAAGAAAAAAGGGGGGAAAGTTTGGAGTTAGAACATTTGTCTTCCCAAATAATCATTACATGTGCTAGAGCCTGACTTTCCTGGAGATGGCTGAACACCTGTCTGCCAATGGGAAGTGGTGATTTAATTCTTTTTTTCTGCTTTGCTTGCATGCATGGATTTTGCTTTATCTATTAAACTGTCTTTATCTCCATTGAAGACATTGGATTCAGCCCAATCTCTTCCTATCCTCTCCCCCATCCCGACACAGAGGGAAGGAGTGAGCAGCTATGTGGGTTTAAGCACCACCACACCTAAACCCAAATATCCAGATAGAAACACCCCCTGAATGTCCTTTGGTTTGAAATGTTATCCTTCTGTTCCTTGAAAGAGTAAGTGCTAAAGTCATGGCGAGCATTCACTTTTAAAAAATTATTGTCTGAGTCAAACTGAGGAGTTGCTACCTGCAAAAGGTTTTTATGAAGGGTCATACCTGCTCACAGATGGCCTGGCAAGCTGTGAGAAAACAAGTGCCATAACTCACTGGGAAGAAGCCAGCTTTACTTAATCCCACCTCTAGGGAGATTTAGCTCAGTCTATTTCATCAGTGTCCGTTAGCTCAGTGGTCTCATAGGATAAAGAGTAGAAAGTTTAAAGACTGATTGGATCTCTAGGGCCTCAATTTAGTTGTCTAAATAAAAGCTTCTAGCTCTGCCTGAGACACTTAAGGGTATCTGTGACATCCATGTTGCCTGAGTGATATGACAAAGGACCTAGAGGTCACAAGCACCCTTCTGGAAGAGCAGTTAGGGATGAAGCAAAGGTACCCTCAGCATTCAAAGTGGCACTATGACTGCACTTAGACAACCAGACTGAGTCTTCTCTGTCTCCTGGTGAGGGCTGAGCTGGAAATAATATTGGATCCTAAATATCTGAACAGGGGAGGTGAAAGGAGGAAAAAGAAGCTGTGGGATAGAAAAGGAATTGTGCTGGATGCATAAGAAGAACTTGTTGGTCCAGTTTGGCAATGATGTTTGGAGGCAGGGTTCCTTCAGGATAGGAAAGCAAGAAAGCAAAGGGCTGCCACGGTGGCTGGGGACTGAGATAATTGCCCTATGAGCAGAGGCTGACAGGGATGGTCTTTTTCAGCCTGAAGAATAGCAGCTTCAGAGAAGACTTAGTTGCAGCCTTTGAATGCGAACAGGGAGATTATCAATGAAATGGAGCCATGCATAAAGTCCTGAACAACATGGTCTGAATTCAGTGTTGAATTACTCTGTTTTGAGTGGGAGGTTGGACTAGAGACCTATGGAGGTCCTTTCCAACCTGAATGATTCTGTGATTCTTATGGAGAAATATCAGGCATATCTGTGGAAATGTCCAATTAATTAGGGAAAATGGAAAATATTCTCTTATGAATCCATGAGGTGTGGATGTGCACTATGTTCACACATGGAGCAGAGCTTCTGGTTTTATTTTCTCCAAAAATAATCTAACTAGTATGAGCTGAATAGGAATTGGGGATTTCCTTCAAAAGCATGCTACTGATCCTAATCAAAATGCTCAGGTAGATGGAGAATAATTCCTGAAGTTAAGCTAAGTTATTTCTACAGTGTCTTAGATTTTAATTAAACTCCAAGTCTGGGAAATGGATAAGTGAGATTTATTGGCTAACACGTGATTTTCTTTTTTTTTTTATAACTACCTTGTCATGAAGCTCAGAGGGGACATGAACACTGTAATCACTGCCATATTTTTGTGTAAGAGTGTCTATACCTTTGCCTTTGCTCTTATATTTGTAAAATCTTCTAGGAAAGGGCATCATCTTTCCTGTGCTTGTGCAGATCCTAGAACAATGAAACCTTGGCCCATTCCTGAAGCTGTTGGATACTGTTCCAGTAATAACAACAGAAATCAACTATAATAATGAAATAGTCAGTCTCCTAGGCACAACAGACTCATTAAACCCTCTCCCATTGAAAAATGCATTGAAGCCTTTTTTAAAAAAAAAATTTTAAAAGACCCACTAAAATTAAAAAAGGGCAAAAACCTCCAGCGTTCTTTTGCATAACTCAAAGGTTAGTTCTGTTTTGACGAATAACTGCAATCTTAATGAAAAAAAATTCACTTGGATCATAGAGTTTTAGGATGTTATTTTGTTCATAGTAAAAATGTGTTAACAGAAAGGAAGCCTGCAGACTGTTGACAAACCAAAGTTCTACCCTTCTCACTTCTTTTCTCCCTCCCTTCTCTCTCCCTTTTTCCATCTGTCATTATCCACAACAGCACTTTTTTTCAAGTGCTGAGGGATGAGAGCTTTTAACTGGATATTATCCTATATAGAGAAGTATGCCACTATCTTGCTGGTTGGAACAGGCACTGCAATTGGTTTCATGGATATACTAATCTCCAGCATCTGGAGACTTCAACTGAAGTGCAAATTAGAGTATAACAGAAGCATATTAATTAACTACTAAACACAGGCTTTGGCTGTGCTGCAGGGTGCACTAAACAACACACATAGAATACAGGTCAAAGAAGCAAGATATTAGATTACTTTTGAGTGCAAAAAATAATGTATTTGATTTTAGTAGGTTATTACATATGAAGCTCATTAAACTGGACTCTGAGGATTTCTGCTTCCATACAGGTAATAGATCAGCAGTACTTGTTACTCCAAGGAGTACATATGTAGAGAAAAAGCTACAGGCTGTTTTCCATGTGAAACATTTTGGATTTGCTTACTTGATGTAGCAGTAAACAGTTTCCTAATGATCTATGCACAGACTGAAAACTTTGTGCTAGAGGGTTTGAAGTAAACAGTGCTGATATGCAGGTCCCCAGTTAGATGTGGAGTTTACCTTTTCAACTCACGCTCATCTGTCTAATAAACTGAATTACTGGAAGGTGTAATGTGGTGCATTAAACACTGCAGGAAACTCACAAACTGGAGATAAATGTCTTAGTAACCTTCTCCATGCCATTTCAGTATGGTTATAGGCAAAGGATCAGCATAACTAACTGAGGTATTTTGCGGCTGAACTTGCAGATGCAGAAAATCATAGAATCATAGAACAGTTTGGGTTGGAAGCAACAACTGAAGTTCCTCTGTTTCAACTCCCTGCCATAGGAACCCTTGATCAGGTTTCTCAAAAACCCATCCAACCTGATTATAAACACTTCCAACAGCAGGGCACCCACAACTTCTCTGGGCAACCTGTTCGTAAAAAAATTCTTCCTAATAGCCAATCTAAACCTATCCTCTATCAATTGTTATGTCATTACAGACTTTGGTAATGTCTTTGTCTTTCTTTCTTATAAACCCTTTTTATATATTGAAAAGATGCTGAAAGGTCTCCACAGAGTCTACTCTTCTCCAGGCTGAACAACCCCAACCCTCAGCCTTTGTTTATAGAAAATGTGTTCCAGACCTCTGATCGTATTCATGGCCATTCTCTGATTCCACTCTAACTTGTCCACATCTTTCTCACACGGGGAACTCCAGCACTGGATGCAGTATTCCAGCACAGTCTCACCAGAGTGGAGTAGAAAGTCAGAATCACCCCCCTCAACCTGCTGGCCTTTCTTCTTTTGATGCAGCCCAGGGTACAATTGGCTTTCTAGACTGCAGGTTCACATTGCTGACTCATGTCCAGTTTCTCACCCACCAGTATCCCCAAACTCTTCACTGTAGGGCTGCTCTCAATCCCTTCATCCCCCAGTCTGTATTGATATCGGGGATTGCTGCAACCCAGGTGCAAGACCTTGCACTTGGCCTTGTTGAATTTCATGAAATTAATGGTGCAAAATCGCATCTACTGGAACACCACTAACCATTTGAGAGGTCTGTTCTTGAAGGACCTCACTTAGGAAAAGTTTGAGAGAGGTGCAAAGCATTAGCTAGTCTCTGGTTAGGGCCTGTTGTCACTATTACACAATATTAGATATTCTCAGATAACACCACACTGGTTAGGGAAGGTGGGAAGAAAACATCTTTTAAGGAGGGTACAAATGGATGCTGAATAACTTTCTCCACTATGGACTTCAGAAAAGGAATAGTAATGTTCTGTAGTGTGACTATTAAAGATAAGTGAGGGGTTTCCACTTATGCCCAAATGCTTGCTAAAGGTTATTCTTTCACAGTGAAAAAAGCAGTAGGATTTCCTAGGAGTCTTAGTCCATGGAGCAAGAGGTCATTCAGAGGGAAGCAAGGGAGAAGAAAGGTATCATTTATGTTCTGATGGCTGATACAAAGTGAAGTGCTAAAAGGATGCAGTGAGAGATTCAGAGCCAAGGGAAAATTTGTAGAAAGTGTCTAAAAAGATCTAAGAAAGGTGTCGGTTCTGGAATTACATTACAGCATCCCTTTTCCTGTCAGTGCACCTCTCTGATTCTGATGATAATTAATGTCACCTTCAGGTCACAAAGCTCTATGACCCATTTCCATTTCTAAGCCCCAATAGGGAAGATTGGTGCTATTCTTCTATTCACCGTGAAAAAAATACAGAGAGATAGTAATAAATACTGAAATATAGATTTTATTTTTTTTTTTTACAGTTCTGGTATATCGCCAATAAGTGATAGTGTTATCTTGTATGGGATTAACATGCATTCAAGTTGATGCTAGGATATGTACTTACTTGCTCAAAGAGAAAAGAGATCTTTAAATAATATTTTGAGAGTAGTAATCATTCAGGTTATTCATAGATGACAGGAATAAGCTGATACAGGCCACCTTGTCCTCTACCTGTCTGATGATCCTTTTATCCCTTTTCTGTAGCATTCACAACTGTAGTATCTAAACACAATTAACAGCTAGCAAAATGGTACTGCTATTTTGATTTCCTAAACACTTCTCCATCAGAAGTGTGGTAATATAACAAGAAAAGACTGGTGAGTCACATTAACACTTTGTTTTTTTCCATTGACATGAGGCAAACAACTCTTTCTAGCCCTGGCTCCTGGCTTTGTCTTCGGTCTTGTCTGAGCATTCCAAAATAAGTCTCACCAGAGTGGAGTAGAGAGTCGGAATCACCCCCCTCAACCTGCAGGCCTTTCTTCTTTTGATGCAGCCCAGGGTACAATTGGCTTTCTAGACTGCAGGTTCACATTGCTGACTCATGTCCAGTTTCTCACCCACCAGTATCCCCAAACTCTTCACTGTAGGGCTGCTCTCAATCCCTTCATCCCCCAGTCTGTATTGATATCGGGGATTGCTGCAACCCAGGTGCAAGACCTTGCACTTGGCCTTGTTGAACTTCATGAAGTTAATGGTACAAAATTGCATCTACTGGAACACCACTAACCATTTGAGTCTGAGGCAGACTTTAATGTGCTACACACCGTACAAAGAAGTGGGGAAAGACAAGTATGTATGAAGAGTCTCAATGTGTAAAACTGAAAGGAAGGATGTTTTGTTTCTGCTTTACAGGTGGCTATATGACATGAAGAGACATTTAAAAGCTTCTGTACTGGCATCATGTTTAAGGGCTGTGGTTGAGATAAGAATTCATCTGAGACCTCTTTGTTTCAGTCAGCACTTCAATTACACTTCACCTCTTTCATCACTGACTTTCTTAATGTCTTGCCTCATCCTCGATTTTCCCAATATGACTTTTATCTTTCAATTGGCAATGGGAAAATATACACTCCTACACAGGTTCTAACAGGTGATTGTGTGCATCAACTTCTGGCAGAAAAAAATGGAGACATTTCCTGCTGAGCTTGCCTCAAAATAATCAATAAGTTTAGATGAAAGGAATGCTTTATCCTCATGGAATACAGTCAGAGGCAATAAAAAGAACTCTGAGCTTAGTCCCCTGGTTTTAGTGACTCTTTATTTGTAGGATCATAGGAAAACTCAACTTTGAAGATACCTCAGGAAAACACACAGTCCTCCTCCTGCTCAAAGCATGGTCAGCGATGAGGATAGACCAGGTTTTGAGAATTTTGAGCTGATCTTGAAAATCACCAAGGGTGGGCAACATCACATCTTGACTGGGCAACTATTTCTGATATTTGATGGTTCTTATCATGAAAGGTTTTTTTCTTTTTTTTTTTCCAGACTGGATCAGTCTGAACCTTTTTTTCTTTCACATGTATCCTTCTGAGAACAGGATCCTTTAACAGGTACCAAGTGTAAGGTGGCACAGAAACAACTCTGTTGCTAGTAAACAGCTTAAGGAGTGTCATTTATTAGATGGCATGAAGATACTGATGAAAGCTGAAAGAAAAAGCACACATTTGGTGGCATCTACAGTCCAGTCTAGGAAATCAGAAGTAAAAGCTGTCAATGTTAAAACATCTTAAATGGCCATCAAGTGAGAAGAAAATAGAATAAAAGACACAATGCACAAGACACATTTACAATACACAAGACACATGTAATCAAGGCTTATTAAAAGTTACTCCTTTCTGCAGATACATACTAAACAATGGAAAACAATACTATCAGAGAAAGCTTGGATGATTTCTATCTCTTTAAGCAAATTCTGATAGGACTAAGTGATTTTTTTGTGAGACACTCTAAGACAGTATAAATGGGTCAGCTACTACACCAGAGTCAATATAAATCAGTCTCCAAAACTGAGAATGTTGTAGTTCGCCTTTTATGAAGGAATAAATCAGGTCTAATTGGCTGGAAGTGACTGGATGGTTTAGTTTACTACTGCACTGTGGGTGCTCTGCCTGAGATTTTAAAAGCCAGCTTGGGAACTGGGGGTGAGAGAGAGAGACACTTATTAGGAGGTTTGGACTAAAGAGACAGCTATTTCTCTATTCTTTCAGCTGTCACAGAAGTTTTCTTTATAAATGTTTATTCCCTAGACATTATTTTCCCCTTATCAGTGAGCAACTTATATATGGGATAGTATTTTTCATACAATTTAAAATAATATTCTATTTCTGTGTACGTTGTGAGGCTGTGTTTGTGTACATTCGTATGGTGCATCAATTAGCAAATCCATATGGAAAGGCCATAACATTGGGAAATCAGATTTCATCTTTTAGCAAGCAAGCGAAATATTCTTCCTCTTCTAGACCATACCTCTAAAGAGGAGAGATGAGACTAGTAGCTAAAATGCTAGTCAAGTGATCAGAGAAACTACTTTTTCTTTCTAACCTCTGTTGCTTTTTTTTTCCCATATAATCCCAGGTGAGTCACATTGGGATGAATTTTATTTTATTTTTTTAATGTTATTTAGGTACTCAGGAGAGGTTTAAAATGGAGATAAATCCATTATCATACCCTAGATATTTTTATGAGGACATTTATATTCAAAGTTACATGCTCATCTAGTAAAAAAAAAAAAAAAAACCACCCACCAAACCCTAACATTTTCTGTAAAAAAAAAAGCCTTGACTAAATGAAAACTAAAGAGTTCCTGTTAACATTTTCTTCTAAAATATATTACACAATTTTCAAAATGTAGGCTTTCTGCAATTATTTTCTTGTTGGACATAAATTATATTGTTACTTGTCTGATTTCTAAGAATGAGCCCCTGCACTGAGAGTCTTATCCATAGAGATAGCACTTTGAGTACTGGCCACATTTGTGGTCTGATTACTCCAGTGCTTTCTGATGAGTCTGGATTGTTCACATAGCATTTCAATTGGCTCCTGCACAACCATACAGTATTTGATTTTCTGCTAATTTCTTTTCTTTGTTTGTTTTGGGTTTTTTTCCCATAGCTTACTCTTCACCTTCATTATTGGGAAGCATAAGATTCACGTTGAGGCTGGTTTATGTGTTATATGGCATCAGTGATGATAATGATTACTTCTTTGCTGTTTTCCCATCTGGTAGGATCAGAATATGTGGGGACAAAGAGTCATCAGGGGAGGCTCATTTGGAGCAATTTTGTGAGGGTCCAGACATATTCTAACACTCTCCCGTGGTATCATCTAGCTAATTAAATACACTCTCTGCTGCACATTTTAATAGGAATCAGAAGAGCAGCAAGCTGGCTGGCATATGTCTGAACTGGTGAGAACAAGTGTCCTTGAAGCGTGGTGGCTTAGGATTGTATGCATTTAAATCCAGTTTTGCATCACATAAGGAGCATGCTATTTGTCCTACAGTCAACTAAGGTAAGGTGATGAGTAAGAAAGCAAGCTGCCCAAACCCTAACACCAGCAAAAACAGATACAAGACTCATAACTGAATGGTATTTCAACATGGCAGAAAGAAAATGAAACATCAGAGGGTCTGAAGAACAGTGTTGTTGGCAGGACCACAGGGGCAGGATTTTAATAGCTTCCACAAACAAAATGGCAAGACACCACTGAATTGAAGACTTGACTGTGTACCCATTATACAGAAAGCTGGTTATCTGTACAGCAGCTACACAGACAAGTCTTTAAGCTTCTGTAAGAAATTATTCTCCTCTTGAAATGCTGTACCATTTTATAATTACTACCAAAATGCAACCTCTTTCTCAGGAAAAACACTGCTAGCAGGAAATAGCCATGCTGTATTAAATAATGTTATGTTAAGATGCAACTGCAAAGGCTAAGACGACTGTGGTTACCTGAATTTAAAGATGGCCTAGTGAATAGGGCTAATCAAGACTTGTTTAAATGAATAGCTACACTTCAGAAAGCTTTGATTCACTGTAGCCAAAATACTTCAAGATAACATACACATGAAAATATTTCTCAAGAGTGTCTCCCACTTACTCTGTATAAAATATGTGAATACTGATTGTCACAAGTACTTGACACTTATTGCTATCCATAAATATCTCTCTCTCACGTGTTCATAATATCACAAGTAATGTGAGAGAGGATGAGATAACAAAATCCCACCTCAGAATCATCTGGAGCCTGCTAATTAAGTTGTAAAATTATTAGTTTGGAACCTTATAGTTAGCAAAACATACCCCACCAAATGTGTGTATCAACAGCCATATAATAGCTCTCACACGGGAATCTCAGTGTTGTTAGTATTAGTGTAAAATCAATTTTTAAAAAGCCCTTTTTTTTCTTTTTTCTAGTAGTTAGGAATACTATGTGACTTGCCATATGTGTGATAATTGAAAGTAGGTTTCCATATTCGGCATTTTAAATAAAGAATGCTGCTTTACCTCCCTCTTTTTTTAAGGGTGGAAGTCTGACAGGCCTAGGGAACCTCTTGACTTCACTTTCACCATTGGCCCAGGGACTGGTATCTTCAAAACTGGTTTGTTTGGTTTTTTTTTTAAGTATACACCAGTGTTCCATAATACAACACTTTTTCTTCTTTTTTCTCCAAAACCCATAAAAATGCTTCCTTGAAAAACACCACTTCTACCTGACTCATGAGATGGCACCTTTTCTCCTCAGATACATTTTTCTGGCTTTGCAACTTGACTGCAAAGATATGGAACAGGAAAGGGGCCCCATTGCTGCAGCAGAGCAGCAAGGGGTTGTGAAGAGAAAGTCAATGGTCTGTACTTGGTTCTCAGTGCATGAGATTTGTCAGGTCTGAATTATGGGATCTGACACTTTAGAAATTCCTATACCCAACTGCATGACTCAGGAGAAGGAAGGGTCTTGGTGCCACACAAGAGTCAGCCTCCTTCTGAATGATGGAGAAAAGTGTAAGGTTACTCACAAATGGCAGCAAAGATTTCTTCTGAACACTCTGTCTGCTGTCTAGGGAGTGAACTTGTATCAAGGCTCAGATCGCACAGACAGAGGATTAAAAGTGCCACAAAAAGTCATTAGGGTATCAGCCAGAGTGAAAAGGACTCTGAGAGTCATACAGTAATATACAGTCAGACTCTAGACTAGCTTGAGGGTTGAAATAAAGTAACGGGCCGCAGAATTACAACAAATCAGACATGCAGAGTAAGGCAATACCTTGGGAAAAAAACACATTTTTTGCTCTTAAAAGTGCTTTCTTTTGCATGAAATGGAGAAATAACTTTAGGAAGTAAGGTAGATTAGCATAGGACTCCTTGCACAAGGAGTCAAAATAGAAAAGGATCATAGTGCAAGATACTCCAAAGTTCAGAGTACAACTAGAGTGATCAAATCTTATGTGCATTTAATAATTATTTGGGTGCAGTGATTAAGTCCATCAAAATCCACTTTATTTCTTTCCAGTGACATGCAAACTGATCTAAATTTTTAGAGGCAGGATATGTCACAGCTCTATAGTTAAGCCATTTGCTGATTTTCACTCTGAATATGTTCCCTTTAGCAATTAATGATCTTTTCTCTTTTTTCCTTTTTTTTTTTCTTCCTAAGTCTCTCTTTCAACTCCTTCTTTAAGTGCACCAACAACATGAACAAGGGTTGGATCGCTAAGTGGTGCTGCTTAGACTACCAATTACATTGGCTACATCCACCTCTAATATAAAATAAGATGTCCCAAGTGTGGTCATGGTGCTCATTGTAAGATAACTGAAAGGAGGGAAATGAGGTGGTTTTGCTTCAAAAGTATCAGTGGAAGAGCACTGCTATTGTAGTGCAAGAAGGGAAAGGGAAGGAGGGAATAAATTTCGAACCTGTGCATATCAGCAGTAGCTTGGTCATCAGCTGCGGGTCTCTCTGAACAGGCACATGCTCTGCAGGTAGCACTACCTCCTGGAAGATACTTGCAGAAGACAAAAGTGATTTAGAAAGTGACAAGGGCACTCTGCACACTTTGTGTCCAACTCAGATGCTGATATATGGGCATCTAGTGCTATCTGAGAGACCCTGGGTAACTGAGACATTCACACTGGGTCAACAGCAGGACCCATGGAGGATATATCATCTCTTGGAGCAGCAGCTAGAGGTTAGGCAGGATGCGCCAGCATCTTAAATAGCACAAGATGTTTAAATGTCAACAACTGAACTGAATGCTTTGAGTTTTCTGAATCTGTATTTCTGTGGCAGATCTAGATCCTGACTGCAAAGTCCTCCTATGGAACATGGTACAGACTCACTCTCATTTCCCTCTCATTTCTTATTCTAGTTGAACCCTCCCCTGAGCAATGCCAGCACATTAATTTTACAGAAAGGTATCATATTTATTTATTTATTTATGCTGCATTATGAAACCAGAAGACTGTTACAGAAAGTCTTGTAAGGAAGAAGATGGAAATGTTATGACCAGCAACGTGGCTGCCATGGAAACATAGCCTAAGGCTAACAAGAATCAAATCCTACTAGTAGATATTTAATGAAATTTTTTTAAAACCCACTCATATCTGCTATTGTAAACATAATTCTTGGTCAACATTACAGCTACAAATCTGTTACATATTTCTTTACAGTGGTGGTCACTCTGACAGTGCAAGTGTTAGTATATTGGGCTTTTTAACGTGATAAATACCACTGATGTAAGCTTTATCCAAATTAAAGTGTTTAATTTAGAAGACTGCTTAAAGGAAGAGTTTAGGCACATAGCCACACAATTTAAGCACCTATATTTACTCGGTGTAAATAATCTCCAGTGTGACAATTTACAGTCATCATGTGACATGGAAATTCTTGCTTCATTAACATCGGGTACCCTCTTGTGCAGAAATAAATCAGAGGGAAATCTAGACCTTTTTAACTACTTCTTTTTTTTAGTCAAAAAATGCCCTTTATTTTGGCAGAAAAGCATGTAACTTCCTGACACTTCAGGATAGGTTGTACAAATCAGAACCATTCAAATCAGGACTTATTTGGACAACCACACCACATCTTCAATTCAGGAGTCCTTTGTTTCTTCTTTTTTACAAAGCTCTATATTTTGTAAATATCATCACTGGAAAAGGATCCCACACATTTAATTTAGAAATCATATTGTGTTGATGTATTCACTTTTTTCTTTTGAAGGGTACAGTCATGCAGTCTATTACTTCTGACCAAAAGGGAAGTGATGCTTTAAAATACTGGGGACATGTTGCTTTTAGTCAGTCAGTTGGAAGCACAGCGAGTTAAAGCTAGCTACTTAATGGTGGGAATTGAATTGATCAAACATGACAAAGAGGTTAAGTTCTAATCATATATGCCTGGACAATCCCCCCCTAAAGTTCCTTAGCAGTGGCCTTGAGACCAAGATTTGTCATACTCATTCTGACAGAAGATGAAAATTGTGTTCCTATGACACAAAAGAAAGAAGCGTGATTCTTTCAGAAACATGAGATCCAAAGCAACTGTCTTTGAGAAGAAACACATAGAAGCAGCTCAAACATTTTAGATTTCAGAAAGAACCATTCCTTCCAGAACATAATATCCCAAGATCCTGAATATGAGATACTACCAAAAGGTTGTTTAGGCTTAATGTGCTCTCAGAGTTATCAAAAACATGAACATGACTCCAGGGAAATACTGCTGCATGGAACAGAGCTACTGCTGGATGCTGGGTGAAAAATCGGAGACATTATGTGGCTCAGATGTCATAAAATGTCATAGTGCATGAGGTTGCACACGTGGTGTTATCATATGGAGAATGGCATCCTCTACTTCTCTGTGGTCACTTTCCATCAGCACTTCACTTAAATAGCAGCTTACCTCATGGAAAATGAGGATAGACTTACTATAATTGGTGTGCTGAACATCCTAGATATTTGTGTACTGACATGAGAAGTATGAAGATAAAAAGATTTGAAAGCTTTAATACATAATCAGGGCTACAATTTAATTGCTGTAGCAGAGCTTTAAGGTAATTACAGATGACTGTACTGTTAATAGAAAATGACCGAGGATCATTCTGAAAGGGGAAAAAAAAAGGAAAGAGACATAGCGCTGTGCACCAAGAGTGTTTATCATTAGTAATATTAGTTAACTTTTAGATAAAATTCCAGAAAAAGTGAATTGAAGGGAGAGGGACTAAAGGAGACTTGAGATTTCTTTAAAAAAAGGTAAACCAGGTACATGAACACACAGTCCCGTTCCACATAAAGGACAGTAATGAAACAACAAGATGGTTAAAACTCAAACTTGGATACAAAAAGGAAGAAGAAATAGAAAGTGAAATTAATAAAGAAGAAGAACATAAATACAAAATGAAATAAAATTGCATGAACACGTAGACAGGAAGTTAGAAAGACTAAAGAGCAATATGGAGTGCAATGTGGAAGACTCATCAAGTGTAGCAAGAAATCATTCTTTGAGTTTTAAAAGAAACATCATGGAAAATCTTGATCTGATACTCAAGTTAATGTCATTCTTAAGTTTTCCTGTAAAAGGTCAATGACTAGCAGATGTCTGGAAATACTAATATTAGTGATGAAAGGATAAGATTTCTGATCTTTCTACTTTGAGTACAGAAAGTAGAAATTAAGAAGGAGTTAGAAGACTTGAAAAATTTCCTTCTAAAATAGTCTTGCATTTTAATTATCTACCTTAAGAATTGAAGAGCTAAACCAGTAGCAATCAAAAAGACCCAATTAAATCATTACATCAAACCACTGTGATTTTCCTCTAAACCAGAATTACAGGCATTCTGGATAAAGGTGGTAAAAGTAAATACTGAAAAAGAAACTTTAATTTTAGAAAGGTTTTGGTTCATATTCTCAGAAGATTCTAACAAAGAAGGGTTGAATACATGAAAACATGGAATCACTATCACATGAATCTGATAACTGTTCACATAAAATAGCTATCAGTTTCAAAAGAGAAATTGCACCTACATGTATGGTAATTAAAGATTAATCAAAATAACTTTAGCAAGAATAAGCAGAAACCTAGAAGGCAAAGCAGTTGAAGAAAGACCGAACAGTTTCTTCACTTTTGAAATGAAAATTGACTGATTCCCCCACTGACTGTAGTGGAAGCCTTGGCACCTTGCTCATAGGAAGACACGTGTGCTGCAGACACCTAAATACAGGCATGTGGAATTTTGATCTGAATTGCAACAAAATGTTGCCAATATAGCACCGGGATTGATTGCCTGGAAACTGTGAGGTCTCTATCACTGGAGGTCCTTAAACAGGATTGGAAAAGCCTCTGTCAGGAATGAAGTAGGTGTGTAACTACTCATGCCTCAGGGCAAGAAGGTGAAATAAACGGTCTTTTAAATCCCTCTGGGAAACCGGGACTCAGAGCCCGAAGCCATTCCTGCACTTAGATACCTAGATCAAATGCTCCTGTACTTCAACACAGACAGTCAATGAATTAAAATCAGACTTAATCCTGGGATCTCTGAATGACTCCCTCCTGGGACTTCCTCTTCTCTGTTGAATAAATTGAGAGAAATCGGGAAAATCAGCCAGTCAGTAGGTCCAGCAGGCTAAAGCCAGCACCTGAAGTTATCTGGGATGAATGGCACCTAATCTTGCACTGATTTTTTTTTTTCAGCAATACCAACACTTCCACGGGTGTATGTATAGAAGGAGGTGACTGCTTCCCCCCTGATTTAGCACTCAGTATTACTTCACTGCCTGGTGTCTTGTTTGCTACAATGACCCAGTCTGGCTCTTGATAGCTATTCAAATGTTTGGGGTTTTTTTATTTCTAGTCAGAAGTTAACAATCTGCTAAAAGAAAGCTCATGAAGTAGGACTTCCAGCTACTGCTTCTTTCCATAGTGTTAATTGTAAAATCCATTTAAAACTACTCTGCATCAAAATGTTTCTTCCTGCAGCATGGACTTACTGTGCCACTAAATTTCACAGGTGTTGTGAAGCAAAGAATTGTGAAGTATTATTCCTGGAAGGAACAGAACCATAAAAATCAATTGAGTGCTCTCTCTTTATCAGTGCCACTGACACCACCTTTTTTTTTAATATACATATATATATAAGAAGAGGCAGTTCTATGACTTGAGTTAAATGGGATTTCCATGTAACACAGTCATGGTGTGAAGTAAAGCTGCACCAGAACAAGTCAAGTGATCCTACCAGTGATCCAAGGAACTGGAAGCTACTTTTTCACTGAAATGTTATCCATATCCATTAGTAGCGAGTGTATACCTAGGATAAAGAAGATCATCTTATTGAGTGAGGTGAGATAGGACTTGCCAGTAGATTTGTTTACTACCAAAGTGAAAATATCTGTAGACATCCTGGTGCAGGGAGACAACTTTTAGTGCATTGATGTAAAGAAAAGAAGATGTGTGCAGGAGTGCATGTTGAAAGGCTCATGTCTTCATTTCCACCACACTGATGACATTTTATATCTCCTATGAACATAGAATAGACAATCCAGATGTAGTCATGATGTGGCTTGTAAAATTTGATTTGTTTAGGTACATAACTGATTATTATATTTAACCTTCATTATTCACATTGTATTGTGCATTGGTTTGGGGTTTTTTTAATCAACATCAGACTTTATATCTCCCCTTTTTCCATAGGTAAACCTGCATTTTGGCACTGGTGAGTTCTAGCAATCATGGGCTATAGACAGAAATTTCTGCTAAAAGACTGAACCTTCCACTAATTTTATTTTCAGAAAATGAAAGGTCTGTCAAGAGCAGCTGAGCTCACAAGAATTTTTATTAGGAAATAACATTGTCTAGAAAGGCAAGCAGTTAATTTGCTTTTGGGAGATGCAAAATCTTTCACAAAGTCTGGTTTCATAAATTAGTAGAATATGATGGACTTGAAAGAAAACTTGTGATAACCTTTATGAGGGCTTGCTTAGCTGTGATTTCACAAGCACATCCACAAAACCATTCTCATGTTGTTGGTTTAGAGGTTCTTTTTTTTTTAATAATGACTATGTATAATCACAGTCAAGGTCCATCCTACTTTTGACACCTTTACATTTTTATGACATCAGTAATATGCCCACAAAAAGAATGAAATATAAAAGGATGAAGGGCCTTAGTTCTCTTGTATTGCCACAAAGTGTCACCCTTTTCCCATGCATTGCCTCCCTTGATTTCTTTTCTGTAGCTCAGAAAATAAAAATGTCTCCTTTAAAGGAGGCAGTCCCAGAACACAGGGACAGAACCAGGGTCTGAAATTGTGTAAAGTGATATATGTCCTTTCAGATCTCTGATGACTGCAATGGAAATTAAAAAAGCCCCAGACAAAACAGATAAGAAGACAACACTTGGTGTTTTGATCAATGTCGTTCATATTAAGTACTTCTGAAGATCACAACATGGTTAAACCCTGTGATTAGTTTGTTTACAGGGAAGTTTATTTGTCCACATATAATCAGTCATCTTGATTGGGTACATTAAAAAAATGCTGTCATTGTGCCGTGATTGCACACAGTTTGTAGATCTTCATTTCCAGCTGTTCACAGTCAGTCAGGGAAATGAATGAACCGATTTGTAGGTTCTTTGATATCGCCATGTTTGCAATTTGCTGTCATTTCCCAAGACAGATTAAAATTGGGTGGAGCTACACTTTGCCAAACTTAGTGGAATTGTGGAAGGGAAAATTTCTTCTGTGGATAAGTAAGGACCAAGTAGAGTTCCTGTACTCCCAAGACTGTAGGAAATGCTTACTGCCATCTTTACAGGTAAACAGCTCTGCTCAAGCAGTTTGCTGTCTACAAGATAATAAAGACAGAAAGAGAAACAGTTTGGTCTCCATTGGGTGGTGGAGATAGGAACTGGTCTTAGATGTTGACTCAGCTGTGCACTTGACTAGCCATTACAAATTGCCATAGCTTGTGATGACTGAGGGTATCACAAAATGTCTATGGATCCTGACTACAAACTGTTTTGTCCTTTTATGAGAGGAAGGACAGAAGTGTTTCATGCAGAGCTGGGATATGAAACAATTGATGTTACCATAATTGATACATAAAAGGAAGAGATTAATCTGGTAAAGATCAAAGGATTTAACATGAACCATCAGTTTTTGTGCTCCTGGGGGAAAATATGTTTAGTGATGTCTTCTCTCATTTAAAATTTGTGCAGGAAATCGAAGCACCACCTAAGACCTCTTGGGAGGAGAATATGACTGCCAGCAGATAGGGTTCATTTAGATCTTCATTGCTGCAAGTAGTATGTGTAGCTTATCATTATTAGCGTTGCCATTGACAGAACAACAAAAGGCAGATGAGAAAATTTCTACTTGTAACAGTGGACAATGAGACACTGTCCATGAATAGAAAGAGTGCTGGGTGATCCAGTTTCACACTTTCTGAATGATACATGGAAAATGGTGAACATGTATAGATAGTGTCTGCAGTGAATAGGAGTAACCATAACCACAAATAGGGCCGTGAGGGAATTATTGGGCTCCTGGCATGTGTCCAGAGATTGTCAGTGATATTCGGACAAATAGTGAAGCTCTAGGTAGTGCAACTCAGCGTGTCACAATCAAGTTATAATGACACATGATGGTTGAACATGTAGGTCACAGCTATGACCAAAGTCTAGCTCTGAGCAGACAAAGATGCTTTCATGACTTCAGTGACTTCCAAGGCATTGTAACAGTATTTTAATCAATGTACTCATTGATTGTGCAGGATTTTATCAACCACAATGAAGATACTTCACTTAATACAGATCTGTATCTTTAGATCCATTGATGCTAATACCTAAGAAGATAAGAGTCATTACCAAGGGTGGGTTTCTGTTGATGTTCTTGCTGCTGTGGGTTTTTTTTCTCAAAAAAACTCTCTAGGAACCTAATTTCTGATTGAGAATTCTAGCCCTATATTAAATTGTGTAGCATTGTCTGAAATTATATTTGAAAATAGAGAAATAGAGGAATACACAAAGATCCAGAAGCCCAATTCCTGTGGGAAATGGGACTGAAAAGAGGAAACAGCTGAAAAACATGTCATACTATTGAAAAAAAAAAGTTTCATTTATGACACTTGATTATAAAATGTATTATGAAAGTGAAAAACAAAAAAGAAAGGCATTTTGCAGTTTTTAGTAAATATAAGGCATTGATGGGTTTATAGAATGTCTGGTAATGTGAGTGAGATGTTAAAAAATCAGTTTACCATCTATTTGTGACTGAGTAAATAGAAGATGTGGGAAAATGTCACTTGGTGAAAACCATTTTCTCCCTTCAATGCATTAACCATTCTGAAACAAATGTTCTTGAATATTTATAAAGCAATATATTAGAAAATAATGCTAAAGACAGCATCCTGTAACTTACCTATAGATGACCAAGTCATTAAGAGAGGGACAACTTGTTTCAAACTTACACCTCTAATAAATATAATGGAAAAACTGTTAATGGGAAGACACTGATTAGAATGAACTTTGTTGGAAATTTCATGGTAAAAGACTGCAATGTTATCAGAATTTCTTTGCTTTAAACAAAAAAGAATCCTATTTCTGTTAAAAGAACCAAGTATTGGGAATTCTGACACTTCTATTGAATGACTGAGAACAAACAAGAAGTTCTGTTAGCAGAAATTAGAGATTTCTAAATGGTGAGTCAACAGGATTTGGTTGCACCAGTTGAGTGAAAGATAATGTCTGAAGGAAAACACTGCAGAAAACTAATTCTTTTTCACAAAGGTTTTCACCATTCTTCAATTATAGACAGAGAAAAAAGTTCTTCAAATGTGTAAGCTTTTCTGAAGAAATAATGATAAAAGGAAAAGATGATGACAGAAAGAAACAGGTAGAGCTTAACCTTTTTTTTTAATTATTATTTTTTTATGCTTTATTTTATTGTATTGTTTTTATTTGTCTTTATTTCTGACGATGTAGGAATATCTTGGTGCATAATACAGCAAAAAGTAATGAAACAATCCAAATATGGATAATTTCATTCTGAAAATGTTAGAATAACACAACTTTTTAAAAATAATTTCTGATTAGGGAGGAGCTGCAGGAAAATCTGTATCCCGCATCACCTCAAAATGACCGTTAGCAGAATATCCTGCCTCCTTCTTTTGAACTGGAGGATGGGGTTATCTTGTAAGAAGGAATTGTGTTGACTACTAGGTAGTGCATGCTGAGTTTTGGGAGGCATCTCAGTCTCAAATCCTGAATGTGTAGGTGTGGAGAGCTGTACCTCATAAAGCTGGATCAGCCACAGATGATGCTTCCTCTGGTGTGTGTGCCACATATTAAAACTAATAATGAGAAAAAAAACACCACAGCAAAACAATACTACTACTATCTTTTGGAGTATTGTGAACATATATACTTAAACAGAAGAAAAAAGGCCACATCCAGTGGTCAAGTCATTTATCCTGAAGGAAGGTAAATTCATTTTATCAATATAAATGCAGTGCATTTATTTCTAAAGAAACAATCCGTTCCTTGGAGTTTCAATGCATAGGATGAGTTTTGTCAGTACATAAATATTCTCATTGTCGGTTTAGGTAGGTAAAAAGATTTCCTTTAGAGCTCGCCTGCACAATAGTCTCCAATGGCTCTCGGGAAAGTTGTGGTTTGCCGTGTCAGAAATCTAGTTGTTTGTTTCTTCCTTTGGGGTATGCAGTGTGAAGGATCATTTTCAAATATGCAGTGATTGATAGCCAGGAATAGAGACCCTGGACACAAACTGGTTCATAAACCTTGTACCAGATCTGCACAGCAGTTAAATTTCATCTTAAACGGTGTTTTAAAGGTAGAGTTCCAGCTTGTCTAGTGTAGAATAGAAGTCTTATAACCAAAAAAGCTACAGAGTCAGGGTTATTTGGGGTTATTGTCTTACCCAAGGAAATTTGCCTTTAATTGTGGATAGTAGGAAGAGTTCAGAGAAGCATAACCGCAGGTCTGCAAAGTAACCCTCTTCTGGGATGTGATCTGTGAGGGTTTGACACCCCTGGGTTTAGGTGAGCCAAGGTAACCTAAGGTAACTTAGGTCTCTAGTTTGCATGACAAGTCATGTAAATGTGTGGCTGTATTAGGAAGCCCCGTTGATTGCCAAAAGCAAAGAAGGAATACTCTTATTAATACCTAAATTAGACACCAGACTCCAAGAAGCAGGTTTGATATGTGAGTCCTAATTTTTACGTAGGCACTTACCTCAGATCTTCATATAAATTCCTAATTCTGGCAGAGTGTAGGCATCAGACATGCTCTTCATAAAGGTGTTACTGATTTTCTGTTTATTAATCCACCAATTCCCTATGACTGCTCCCGTGAGTCTATTTCTGAGATGCCCAAGTCCCTTCTTTGGAGTAGACTGAGCTTAGCTTTTTAATTCTGACTTCTGAAGTTTCTCTGGGCTTTGAGCACATGTAAGTTGTAACCCCATAAATAATGAGCAGAACTATTCATGGCAAGTAATCAAGAAAAGCAAAACAATGAAAAAAGTGATAAAAAGTTTTCTTGTTCACTACCTAATTTTTCTCCTATCCTGATCCAAAATCAGGTTCTCTGTAGGAACAATTTGCTGAAAGTCCTTGGGCAAAGTCCAAGTGTGTATTCCTTTTCAATCATTCACTTTAGAAACTCCCCTTACCTTGCGCTGAGCTAGCTTGTCCTTGTCATTTCAGCTCATGTTCTGTCATTTGGCTTAATGTCTTTGGAAGGAGTACAATGCTTTGATTGAAAAAGTCATTTTTATAGTGGGGATGAACTAAATGAACGTGGGGGAGGATTCATTATGCTGAGAAGAGCAGGCAGAAGACCTTGACTGTATTTCCTCCTCCCTTCCCATTTTAGGGAGGTTAAAAGCTAGGGAGAACTTCAGTATAGAGTGTTGGAGTAAACCTGTGTAACTGTTTTGCTGCCTACACTCAGCTGCAGAGTTGGTTAAGAACTCTAAAAAAAGCAAGTGCCTCTTGGTTGATGGGGTTGAATTTTGATTTGAAGCTGAACTGCAGAAGCTGAGTGATTTTTCTGGAATCCAGATAGCTGTGGATGTACAAAAATTTAATTATTTTTTAAATGTCAGCTCAACTCTGAAGAATGGAATTGTCATTTCAGCAAACTATTTTATAAATACCCATTAATCATATGCAAAAAGACATAAATTTTTATCTCTCCTTTCCTCTCAAACCATCTTCTGATGCAGAAGGAGGAATTTACAGCAGTAGACTACTGGGAAATTATTTTGTTGAGGTGTTCAGGAAAAAGAACTAGGTACAAAGGAGAAACTTCTGGAGAAGTTTAAACTGGACACTAGAACCTCATCCTTTCAAGATATGCTTTTGCAAATGCATACATCATTGTAAACAGAACTCTGGCAGGTGGGATGCAGGATCCAACAGCAAGCTACATGGTTTGGCTTTCCTGAAGGCTACACTGAACTTAGCTAAATTTAGATTAATTTAGAGCTATAGCAGAGTAAGTTTGAAATAGGTCAGAACTTCATTTTGCATGTTCCTGAAAAGCATGAGAGTGTCTAAATTGACTTGATGAGGTCAGAAGACTGAACTTTCTCCCTTTATATCTGTTGTACTTGCTGTATTTATCTTCACACAAGTACAGCTTAGGTTATTTTATTTTATTTTAAATTCTGCCTCAAGCCATGATGATGTCTTTTAATATTTTCACCTACTCATAGTAGAAAAAAGTGGGAATGAAGATTCTACTTAAAATGTACATTTTGCAGAGATGTCTTCAAAACCAATATGATCACATGGAACAAGCTATGACAGCACATGAGGGACATTACAAAGCTTGCTCTTCTCTCTTTCTTTCACGAAGCATACTCTTTTGCTCCTGCCTTACCACTGTATGCACAGCAACCATCACAGATGGATCAAGAGGTCAAAAGGTCTTAGCACCTTTCAGCAGACTGTTGATTAACAGTATATTAGTGTTCTCAGTCGGACAAACAGTAGAAAACCTTGTGAGTAGTGAAATACTTTTCCCTTTTGACTCCCCTACATGAGACATCATTTACAAATGGCTAAGCATAAGGCCAGCTTTTCGTGAAGGTTCAGAATCAGGTAAAACCTCTGAATTCACAGGAGGAGACTTTCATCTTAGAGTCACTCTGTCCCAGAATCTTTTATGTGTAAACAGCAAGCACAAATTCTTAACTAAAACAAAACGCTACACTGCATGCATAATTCCTCCCTTGGGGAGTGGAAAAGAGAGGACAGATTACATGTGACAGATGTTGGCTACATCATTTAACACACTACTGAAAGGCATTCAGGATATCTCAGAAAGGTATAGTGTGGTGTTGAGAAGTACCTGAACAAGCTCTGAATGAGAAACTTGACGTACAGATCCTGGAAGAGCTCAATAGTATTGCTGTTATCCTGGTACTGGTTACCAGAGGAGTTTATTCAGAGGTGACATATGCTTTGTTTCAGGTCACCACACTGTGTCATGGAGATAGGTTTTTGTGTAAGCTATGCTTCATCTACAAAATCCCCATGCTCCCAGGCCCTGCTTATAAAAAGCAAGTTTAGTGAGAGATTAAGACATCTAAGGTGACGTGTCTACTTCTGTACCAGATGTGTAAATTCCCACTATACTCAAAGAAGCTCTAATCAGTCGTTGGAGTCTGGATAATGTTTTACACAAGTGTAGATGTTTATTTTAGGGGTGCTTGAATTGTACTCTGGGCACAGAGTCATGTGGGTCTCCTGTAAACCCTTACTCAAAGCTACTAATCCCAGAAGGATGTTTAGACAACTGAATCATAGAATCATAGAATGGTTTAGGTTGGAAGGGACCTTAAAGATCTTCTAGTTCTAACCTCCCTGCCATGGGCAGGGACATCTTCCACTAGACCAGGATGCTTAAAGCCCCATCCAACCTGACCAGTGGCTGTAAAAGAAAATGAGATTCCTTGCTCATGTGTTGGCATCCTCACACAGATATCTACATGTAAGGAACTTGAGGTAGAAATGAATCTTATCTCTTACACCAAGCCAAGACACAGGCACACCTTTGTCCCTTGGTTTCCTTATGCCTCAGGTTTCCACCAATGAAACATGGGCCCACAGAACAAGAAAGGAGTATTACTGAGGGATGAGAGGTGGAGACTAGGATGAATGGCTGCCAGAGCACCTACAGGCCACTTTACATGTAGCCTAGAAGATTGAACTGGATTTGTGAGAAAAAGGAAACAAATATGATGAGGAAAGAGCCTGAGTGATGAGACAAAGTTGCCTCCATCAACTGGTTAAAAGAAAGAAGTGAACTATAAACTGATGAGAGCATACTCTCTTACATCTACATTAGTATTTCTTGATAACCATTTCATGAGCCTCGGTGCACACTTGCACACAGTGGTACTGTGTGCTTTGCCTGCTTTTTTTACAGCATGTTTTACCCAATGCATGCTTATGTTCCCTAACATCTGCTTCAGCTGTGCATACACTACAAAGAATTATTTTCCTGTAGTTTATATATACCTCATTTAGTGAGTGAAGTTCAGTAATACATATTGAATATGCTTTTCTTACAGTAAGTAGAAAATATATGGATTAAATGGGAGAGGAAATGGGCTTAAGTTGCCCCAGAGGAGGTTTAGGTTGGATATTAGGAAAAACTTCTTTGCTGAGAGAGTGGTGAGGCCTTGGAAAAGGCTGCCCAGGGAGGGGGTGGAATCACCATCCCTGCAGGGCTTCAAAGACCATCTGGATGTGGCACTTCAGGACATGGTTTAGTGGTCCTGATAATATTTAGTAGATGGTTGGACTTGATGATCTTGAAGGTTGTTTCCAACCCTAATGATGCTATGATTCTATGAAATTTATTAATTGTCACCATGGCTGGTTGGAGAAGTAATACTAATAGCTTTACTACATTGGTTTATGATGGGGGTCATCATTTTAATATCTATGAATTGCATAAAAAACCACGGGGGCAATTCAGACCTGTTGTGGCCTGCTTTGTTCTCACCAGCTGACCGATACAAAAAAGGTGGATGGGAGCGAGTTTCATGTATCACACTGGTTGTGCCAGTTTGGCTGTTATCTCTCTGTATGTCCTTAGTTTACATGCAACAGGGCTAATTCTACCCAGAATTGTCCAAACTACATTGTATGAGCAGTGCTGTTTATCTGGTTATATCTTGGGCAGTAAGGTAGCATTAGACCCACCGCTTGTACATAGTAAGTGTAAATGGAAGGTGATGTAGCAGACTAATTGCTAATATTAAGCTCCTCCCTTGCACTAGAGGAAGGTGCATGACTCTTTGCCCAGAAAAGTTAAAAATATTACTTAGGTGATTAGAACACAGTAGTCATTTCTGTCTATAGATTTATCAAATAGTAATTGACTATTGTTTGGCTTTAGTCTCCATACTCTGATGTTCTTCTCTGAGAAAAATAAAAGAATAATATCACTCTACTATCTCTCAGGGCTGTCATCATCATCTTGAAGTCCAATTCAGAATGAGAACCTTGTCTGTATCTTTCTGAACATTTCTCTACTTTAGCCATCATACTTAAAATAAGCTATTTTCTTCCCCTAGTTTCTCCTTCTAGATGGACAATGGGGGGAAATTACTGTTTGAATGTATTTAAGAAGAAGCAAAAGTGTCTATCTACAAAATGTTGCCTCCATTGCAAAGAATATTTTTCCCCGTTATTATACTAGCCACCCTATGAAATAGCAACAGACTTGAAACTGCCCTTTAGTGAATAAATCCTGCTATTGACTTCAGAAACCAGACTTTGAGGAGGGCAAGAAACATATCTGAAGAATTATCATCCTGTTGTAAGTGTGGGAGCAACTAATATTTACGGTGGACATTCCCATGTATTCTTCTTTTGGGTGTTCAGAAAGCTTCTGTGAACATCATTTTGCCAACTGTTCACTGAGTCTGTTTTGATTTCTTCAGGTGAATTGAAGTGGAATTACAATAGCAGGGGTATCTGCTGGAAGTTTATAAAACAAATCATGTTTGAAACCTGCTTCTGTCTGTTGTTTGCCTTCTTGTAAGCACAGGGAGGATGAATCTATTCCACTATGGCAAAGCAAGGCTTTAGTGATAGCAGCAGCTAAAAAAGTGATCAGGTAAAAAGTATGAAAAAATAAAAAGTCACTGATTGGAGAATTAAGGGCTAAAGGGCTTGGGTATGTTTGAATCATTTCCCCTAATAAAGTTCCTAACTACTTCTCCCTAATACAGGTGATTCACTGCCACTCGACTTTTCAGCACCATTAATGCCCAGTTTAAAATATCCATGAGATGGATTACTGTACTAAATACTTTACAGTACTGGGTTTACGGTCAGGATTTAGTGGAAAGCTTCTTTCTCCTATAAATCATGCTATGAATATTGACTGTGGGACCTTCTACTTACCTAAAAGTTTTATGAGATTTTAAAAAAAAAAAGTACTGACTCTGTCTTGGTGGGAAAGATCCTTTCCCAGAAACTACTCCGAGGAACATCTCTAATATATGCCAATTCAGTGTTTATATAGTTAAGAATGACTTCATAACAAAGTGCTGCCAGTCCAGACCAATTTATTATACGCTATACAAGTGTTAAACTGACTTAAATCAATAGTTAAGAAGACAGGAGAGTGCTTGGGTGTAATAAGTCATCATTTTAATGAAATATAGATTATTCCGAGACTATTAAACAAGTGGTTGGTGTCAGGAAAATTGTTCACTTTTTCAATGCTAAACAAAACCATCTATTTTAATGGAGTGAAATCAATAAGCAGCTGAGAGCTGCCATGTATGTAGCTTGAATGTGTAAGTAAATGTATAGTTAGAACTGCCCATTGATAAGTAGATAGGCTGCAGCTTGCATGTCCTGATTACTAAATCTGATTAAGGGCAATGGTACCAGGAAAAAAAGGAAGAAGCGGAAAAAAAGGAAGAAGCAGAAAAAAAGAATATTTTGAATTAACCATTTCTTTTGCTTGACAGACACGTTCCAATCCTTTTTGCAGAAAACATTTTCCAAACTGCATAGATATAGGAGGCTGAGAATCATTCAAGATTTGCATTTTAACAGTTAAATTGAAAGAAACTTCGGGACCCCAAAGAAAAACAATAATTTAGAAAGTTGCCTGAGGTTACAAATAATTGGTTTACAAAAATGAGCACAGATTTAATGTTTTCAGGATTATTATTAAAAAAAAGAGAAAGTCTGTAGCAGCATTGAAAACACCTCCCATCCACCAAAGAAAAAAAAGTCCATTCTACATCAGGATGAAACTTATTAGCCCTTATTCTGTGAAAATACCTCTTCTTTGGACAAGAACTGGGATAGTCAGAATGCTGATGCAGGCTGGAAAACCCAGGATGAAGTCTCTGTTGAAAAAATAGGCCTTATATTTAGGAATGTTTGTGGTGAAGGCTTTAAGCACTTTGGCATTTTATATATTCAATTGAAATTCTCTCATTTCCTCTCCTTATAGAATAATTAAAAATTCATTTAGGTAAAGAGAGAATCATTTCATAATAGAGAATTTAGGGCATTCATCTAGATTGCAGAAGACTTTGATCTGAATCATGTTAAGGAGAAACTTGAAATAAGGTCTCGCATGGCTGAATACACTGGCACTTGGACAGTTAGCTAATCACAGGACTTCTTTGCTTTGATCATTTCTATCATGAATCTGAGAAAATTACCAGCACTTTCCAGAGCTGTCTGTTCTTCATAAAATTTCAACTTGGAAAAATCAGAATTTTTCAGTGAAAACCCAACTCCAGATTTCTCATCTTAAGTCTAGCTCTGGTTCACTAAATCACATCCCATCATATTTTTTTCCCTCACTGGCTTCTGTTGACACTACCTGCTTGTAAAGCCTGTCCAAGAATAAGTCTCAGAGTTGTAATCACTTGGCAAAGATGCAACTCCTGATGATACGTATCTGAAAAATTTATAAAGTGAAGGCATTAGGCAAATCTCTCTATCTTGGCTCTTTATATATATTACAACAGGGCATTAATTCCTGAATTGTGTTAGGTTCTGTTTGCAGCTGATTGTCTCTGAACACAGCTCAAAAGCGAGTTCTGTCTTGAAGGAAAACAAATTTTTATACAATATACTTTGAGGTACCTATCTTGTAACTCGTTTGCTTAAATACAGATATCTAGTGGCTTTTGCTATCTCCTAAAATATTCCACCTTGCCACCCAGTGACTGGTCATAGATGAAAAAATAATCCTCCATTGGAAGAGAATTCCTAAATCTGACGTAAGCAGCAAATGGACATTGTAACATTGCTCTGATAAACAAACCTGGAAAAGTCTCTCCATATGGTCCAATTAGCACATTTAAGAGGTCACTTTAAAAGACTAGTTCCAGGAGAGTCAAGAAAACATGACCTTCCATAACATCTTTTCCTGCTTTTTTAGTTATTGATTCCCTCCCCCCCTTCCTTCCCTTTTCTGTCTGTCTTCTTTCTACTTTTCCCCTTCCATAACGTATTGCTATACTTTTAAATTAAGCCCAGCAGGTAGGGAAGATCCCACACCATTTTCAAACACGATCATTTATCCTTGCATTACATCATGTTTCTTATATGTTATTTCTTTCTGAGCTTAGACCTGCTGCTTTCTGAGAGATGAATTGAAGATCCTTTGGAGTAAATCCTAATGACTGCCTAAGTAAATGCTTTCTGTAGAGCTGTGTGCAGTTAGATTTTACTTTTTCCTGACATCTAACACTGAGACATCCTTTTCTTGTGACATGGATTTTTTTCCCCCTTTTCTTCTGATATACTCTTTTCTCTCATTAAAGGCATTTTACTTAAAGCTGATTGCCTTCAGCAATAACATCATCTTGAAAAAATAAAGATGGCAAAAATACATAGCTCACATTTCATATGCCAGCAGGTACAGATTGAATACAGGAGACAAAGTTGTGCTAGGTGCTTATGTAGAGAATAAAGACAGAAGTTCTTGTTCTTCCATCATTTACCATTCTCAAGGACTGGGCAAAAACTTTTCTTAGAGGACAAAGCTGATAGTACAGGAACAGCACAGCCAGCCCTGGGGCTGGGAGAGGTATCAGAAGCAGCCCCGTGCCCTTTTAGCTGCAGGAAGATAATCTGCTGCAGGGTGTGCAAGCACAAATCTGTTCTTTGAAAATTATATCTTCTCCCTGTGTGCTTTCGAGCAGAGGCTCTGTGCTCTGAACCAAACCAAATCAGATGCTTTGAATGAGAACTGATTAGGGTAGTGAGTTTTTCCTTATTCCTCTGCTTAGCTGGAGAAAAGGAGGGTAAATTCTTGTCTCACAGTTGTCATCAATTACTAGTTACTTTACTGAGTTCTAAGAATAATATTCCTTTGTCCAGCAGAACAGAATTTTGGCAGCTCCCTGTTCTTTCCTTTTATGTAGTTGACACAACATGTTTTACTGCAACTAACTCAGGTGAAAAATTAAGTTAACATTGACAAGGACAAAACTTTAACAAGTATTTTCCTCTCATTTCATTGTGCATTACATACTTCAAATTTACTTTAAAAACAAATGCAAACAACAACAATCCTTTTTGTCTGTCCTGTATGGCTTTTTTTTTTGTTTTTAACTCTAGACTCCAGTTTTGTATTGCTGATAAAACAGATTAGAACAAAGAGTATATGGATAGTACAGAGTGAAACTCATGCAAAGGAGCATCATGGCATTTGGAAACTTCTGTGCTGAACTGATTCAGTGCAGGTGAAAAAACCTTTATGTTTTTTCATATACCAGTATATATATATACCAGTATTTATTCATATCATATCTGGCTTAATATGGTCTTGCTACTTACTTTCTTTGTTGCCTTCTCACCCTGTGTCTCTTAGGCACTCAGCTGAAGATGCAAGAAATTGTTTTTCATCCCTTTTCTTGTAATGGTATTTGAGGGCAGATGAACTGCTTCATTTCAGGTAAGAGCTACCTTCAGCTCCCAGATTAATCTTGAAACAAATCTAAAGTAAGCCTTCTCACAACAGTTTGGGATAAATTGATCTTTATTATTTTTAGTGCTGTGTGTCTCTGCTTGTAACCTGAAGAACAAGCAGGGAACTAGCTATTTATTCTCTGACTGCTCTATCCCATTGAACTGGATGCAACTCCTTACATGATAAAATACTTCTTTCTGTGACCAAGGATGGTGTATTAATTTACAGGGCATCCTCAAGGCAAAGATAATAAAACAAGAAAAGAAACCACAAGAAACGGATGAGGAAATTCTTGACTGGGTCATAGAATCATAGAATACTTCGGGTTGGAAGGGACCTTTAAAGGTCATCTAATCCAACTCCCCTGCCATGCAGAAGGGCATCTTCAACTAGATCTGGTTGCTCAGAGCCCCATTCAACCCAACCTTGAAGTTTTCCAGGGCTGGGGAATCTACCGCATCTCTGGGAAACTTGTGCCCATGTTTCATGACCTTAGTTGTAAAAAATTTCTTCCACTCTATATCTGCCTTCTCTGAGTTTAAAATCATTAACCCTTGTCACAACAGTCTGTACTAAAATGTATAGCCCCATCTTCCTTATAAGCCCACTTTAAGTATTGAAAGGCTTCAGTAAGGTTTCCCAAGAGCCTTCTCTTCTCCAGGATGAAGATCCCCAACTCTCTCAGCCTTTCTTCATAGGAGAGGTGTCCCAGCCCTCTGATCATTTGTGTTTCCCTCCTCTGGACCTGTTCTGAATGATCCATGGCTTTCCTGTGCTAAGAACTCCAGAGCTGGTACAGTACTCCAGGTGAAGTCTCACCAGAGCAGAGTAGAGAGGCAGAATAACCTCCTTCCTGTGTCAGGTGCTCAGGTTGCCTATGGAACTCTCGTGAAAACCATAATTTATATTTACAGGCCTGATTGCCATAGATGATCACTGCCAAATATGATGTAGTCTTTCAATGACAAACTAACAACAATTGTGAAGGGATACCCTGAGTTTCCATTCTTGAGTGTTTCCTTTCCATGATGGCATTTTTTAGTTTATTCTACAAAAGTCTGCAAATGGAGTTGAATAAATAATTCATATTTTTAATAGTGAAATACAGAGTGCTTTTACAGAGATAAAACAACCTGTCTATGCCTCTGTCTCCAACAGTCATGATTCACCGTGAAAGGACAAGAACTATTAATGTTCCTCACTCATAGGTTAAAGATAAATACTGATTCTTGAATACTGTGCAGTGTGTAATGGCTCTACCTTTATCATGTCTTAACAGTTGCTCTGTTGCTTTGGGCCACTTTAAGTATGCAACTTTGATTTCTCCAGGGGTAACTCCACTTTCCATCCAAAAATGAAGAAATAAAACAATATGCCAAAAATAAACAAGAAAACAAACAAGTAGCCACACCTCCTCTCTAAAAGAAAGAAGGTTGCTTTCACCCTGCCTTGCCTGATAATGGTTCCTTTGAGAAAGCTTAGTTCAGACTAGAAAATACCTCATTAAATAGATATCCTTCTGGGCTTTGCAATATTAAAAGCTGTAACGTGATTTGTGACAAATTAGAGCAGCTAGAAATATGGGAAACTTGAAGCCTGAAGCTTGCAGGGACATAATTTTCCCTAACCTGACCCCTCAAGACCTTAGTTTAAATAGCATTCCTAACCTTTCAGGTTCTTGAGTTTGTTATACATTCATCCTTAGCAATATGATGAAAGGTAATGTTTATGAAACACCAAATAAATTACATTTCCTTGTCTAGGCAACAAAAGAGTGGCCATACTTGCCCAGAAAGAAAGGTCTATCTATCTAGAATTCTTCATGTGTCCCAGACTAACCAAAAAGGGGATGCCTTGTGGAGAAAAGAAAAATATATTGTCACTGCATTCCTGTGAAACCATCCTCCAACTTCCTGAAGTCTGTGCCTCAAGAACGCGTTGAATACGCATTTGTATCTTTATAAGATTAAATACAGATGCCATCTCATCTTTCTTTTTGCACATTGTTCTGCTCTGGTCAGGAAGCTCCTCAGTAATGGACCTGAGCTCCCTTTCTTTTAGCCCTCTCCCCAGATGTCTTTCACAGCTCTATGAGACTCTCAGCATCTCATGAAAGATCAGTATCTGCCTAAGGGAGACTCTCACAGCTTTCACTAGGTTTTGGAACATGGGGGTAAAGTGCAACTTCAGGTTTTACACCACAGCTTTTGGTGACAGAACAATGCTTCAATTAGCTCCTCTAAAATAGCAGGACATGAGCCCATTATATCCATTTCAGTTGTTTAGCTTCCACTTCAGAAATACACTGGTATACGTGATGAATGAGCATGTTAAGAAGAGATAGATTTTCAGATAAGACTACATTTTAGCTCCCAGTATGAGGGAAGATAATTTAAATTCTATGATGCATGAATCAGTGCACTAGAAGCATACAAATGAAGAGAAAATTGGGTCAATCTCCCACCCTAAACACAAGTTAAGCAGCTAGACAAAGATGTATGTGAACAAATTGTTTAGCAACATTCATCCTTCTGAAGGGCCCGCTTCATCATTTCACTGTGCCATCTTTGTCCTGGGACATCTGCTGAGAGTGCAGTTTCAAAGATGTTCCTGCTACAAAAGCTTACAAGGCACAACATGAGAGTTAAAAAAAAAATTAAAAAAAAGAGGAAGTGAGAAATTGGAGAGAATTGTGTGGGATAAAAACTGTACATAAAATTTGTTAAGAACTGCAGAGGTAAGTCCCAATTCCTCACAATGTGGTTCAAAAGCAGATACAGGCTCCACCAAGTGGGTGAATGATGTTGATTTTATTTGACACACTATTTTGCAAATTCTCAGGAGAAATGAGTTCCAGATTGTGCCTGTTTAAGGAGTAAATAGCCTACATGTAAATCTGGCTGAGGAACCACTGTACGATAGAAAAAAAATAGACGATGAAAATTTTCAATTTTTTGAAAAGAATGCTTTTCATTAAATAACTAAACACAATATCATTTTTTTCAGATATGCTCCACGTTTATTGAAATGTTTTGGAGAGGACAGGAGAGAAAGGTTCAAACTCAATAAGGCATCTTCTTAGGGATCCAGAATACCAGGGTATTTTATCTTACCCATATACAGACATAATCATCATAATCCAACTCTTTTTCTCTTGTTTTATTGATCTTGGTGGTGTGTGAATGTAAATCTGCATTCCTATCATTCTTAAAGAAAGTAACCTTCATGGTATAATGAATGGCTGGTTCCAGACATATTTTCTTTCCTTATATGGATGTCAGCACCTGAATGAATTAATTTTGAACAAAATACACAAATTTTTCAAAGGCTCCAGAAATTGTTTCCACTTCACTAACATTATCTTTGGCCTTGACCAGGAAGAATTTCTTTAGATTCAGATGAAGTCAAATAAGATAATGTACATTTGTCTCATTAAGTCTCATCCCATAGGTTTATAATACGTATTTTGAATGCTGTCTCTTTGGCAGAATATTATTTTCACTGGTAAGAAGTTAATTATTGATACAAGCAAAACACTACTATGTTTAATTTAAACTCTCAAGCACTTTTTTCTTTGCCTAAGAGTACTGATCAATGTAGTAAGAATGTAACTGATACTTAATTACATTATCTGAAAGCACAACATGGAAATAGATATATATGACTGCAAAGACTGTGTCTATTTTGCATATGGCACAAAATAAGGATGTTTTTGTACTGAGCCTTGTACACAAAGATTTTTGTCTTGTTGACAGTTACTATTTAACCAATAATACATGGGTATAATAATGTTCCACAGTTCAGTTTAACCTTTTGCAATCTTCATTTGTGAAATATTTAGAAGAACTAAAATTAATTGAACTACTCATTATTAGTGGTATCTATAATTAATTCCCTGTCTCTTTAGAAAACTGTAGGTGAACCTGTCTTATTTTCTTTCTGCAAATGTTTAGTATACAAGAATAATTTAGCCAGATCATTTTCATTCTAATTTGAACATCAAAGTATTTACTGTTTGTGTTGTGGCTTTAGTTGTCAGTTACATTAATTTTTTTTCTGTTATTTGTCTACATAACTGAAATTTGTGAGAGAGAATAATAACAAATAAGTGCATAATGGATAATGTGTTTTGGATGCATATTTTAGCACACTGCAATAATCTGTGCTAAAATGCATTACGCTTTTGAAATCTTTGGACTTGTTCATAATAAATCACTTGCCTTGATAATCACAAAAAGCTAATCACCACCAACAGGCAAATATAATACAATACCTAAATTAAGAAGTGCTTCCATTTATTAAAATATCTGCTAGTTTTTATTTTCATGTTTTGAAATGTCTTAAAATTTCTTGCAGCTTCACAGAAATGCAATCCATGAGTAGCATTTGTAAACAGACTGAATTCTGCTGTTGAAAGACTCAGTACAATACTGCACCTTTCAGCAGTGCATGTGAGCATGAACACATTACATGTGTTATGACAAAGCCTGTTCTCTCAAAACTGGCCACAGAACATATTTCTGTCACTAACTGACCTCTATGTATGACCTAGCTGGCAAAACTCTTTTTGTTTGTTTGTTGGGTTTTAATAGTTAATGGAAAGAAATAGGCATTTCCAGATAGCTATTTACATAACCCATGTTAGAAACAACTGCCTTAGCAGATGGGAATCTCATCCTGCAAATCCCTGTTTTTCTACTGACTGTAATAAAGGATCCAGCTGACTACTGCAGAGACAGACACCTACAGACAGACAGATGTCTAAATGGAGGAAATATTAATCTTACTCCTTTTGTTCTGGAAAATCATCTCACATGATTTCCCTGACTGATATTTGTTCTGTTATGAATCAAATAATTCAACTACAGACTTTGATGACTCTAAAGGATCACTATCAGAATGAGGCAGGGCTCCACAGTCCTTAAAAAGCGAAGGACTGACAAGTTTGCAAATTTGCTGACAATCTTCTGACTTAACCCTGAGTGTTTAAGGGCATACTCAAGGTGTTCTCTATGTGTGAATGGGATACACAATGAGGATTTGCCAGAAGAATAGAATGCAAGGGAATAATAAAATAAAACTGGAAAAAAAAAAAGGCAAGATAAGAAAGATTTTCTGAATAACTTCATTGCTTTGAGTGCCCTATTTCACCTACAGTAGGAATATGGGTTTGGTAGGGAGCCAGCCATATGTATATGAGGCAAGTTATTTCTTTTCTGTGATCCTAATGACCTTCTGTCTAACTTATAGGTAGTTTACAGGGATCTATCTTTTGTGTTATTGTTGGAGAGAGTTAGGAAATTATATCTGCAAAAGCTTTATCAGAGTGAATGTCTTTAGAAAGAGCAGAAAAGCTCCTTAATTATAATGGGAGAATTTTTCTTAGGCAGTCTTTGAAACTTATGATTGACTTATGCTTTGATAAAAGTCAGTTATGAGATTAATCTCTGTCATTTGCTTGTGAAATGTGATTTTTCAGGTAACTCTGATTCACCAAAGATATTCTGTATCCTTCCAAGGGCAGCAAACCTGTATGTAAGACAAAAGGGTTTGCCTTTAAGATTTGCTGACTCAGCACAAGAGGAATGTGTTCTCTTCAATCAAAAACTCATGCCTAGAATTCCAGTCTGCCATCCATGTTCTCCTCATAAGTCATACCAGAGAAGTGAAACACATTTTAACTCCCCAATTCCCCCCTGTTGTCCCTACACTGTTCAGCATCTGTTCAGTTGTTGGGAAACAGAAGCAAAAGTGTCACTGTAACTGCATTCCTTAGTACTGGTTAAGCTGTGGATATCAATATTCTAATGATAATGGTTTTCTGCCATGGGTAAGGGAACATAATTAAAAATAGTTAAAAGAAATGAGATCTTAAATTAAACAAATTTTAACTGAAGAGAAATTGGGGAAAAAGCAAACAAACAAACCAACCCCCAACATTAAATAAAAAGAAAAATAATCCAACAACAAGCTTTGACAGAGTCACTTTAAAGCCTTCTTTACATGCTTCACAGGAGAAAAGACTTTCCCCTGAGAGGCGAAATGTGCTACAGTATGACATGTACCTTATTTCCACATTTTGTCATGGTTTGTAATTTAGTGTGTCATAGGTAATTGAAAAAAAATTGTAGATGGTAATTACTTTTATTCAAGGATATTCTAAGCTGGTGTTTCGTGAATAGCACTAACAATTTTATAAATGAGTAAATATGAAAAATCCCAGCATAGTCTTGTAAAAATCCCCAATATAAATATATTTAAAAAAAAAAAGCAAAACCCAATGAATGTTCTTACAGCATGCAAATTAATGAGCATCAAGTATCCTAAATATCAAATTAAATGCCATTATTTCTTTTTGTATATCAATATTAGCTTCGATCTCTTCTCCCAGAGTGTAGCTATTAGCTGATTACCAAGAAAAACTGTTACTGCTTGAAACTGCAATAACTTCTCAGTGTAATCATTACAAGTAAACATTAACAAAGTCCCTTGGCAGAGATTTACAACCAAATCTAAACAACAGTTCTTGAAGTTCTCATGAAGTTTCCATCTGAACTGGGGCACTGCTCCTTCTTGAACTGCCTTGGTCTAGAAAATTAAGGAGTTGCAGAATACTGAGGAAGAGGGCAGAGAGCAACATCCTTCCTCAGTTTCATAATCCTCTCATTGTCAACCTTTCATTAGCTCAACACTGACATAGGATGCCTTGGTTAATACTTTTGGTTCCTGGGGAGTGATCTGCACTGACAAATACTATAGCACTGTAATTCTCCTTAGCTTATTACTTAGTACACTTTGTCTTTTGTGGTGAAATGTTCTCGGAGAAGCTTTAAAATGTGGATTTTCACTTAGTGTTTTAGTCAATCAGTTTTCTGAGATACTTGTTTGGCTTTGTTGACTTTTAACAGGAGTGAAATTCTATTTTGAGTAAGTTCGGACACCCTGTATTAGTCATATAAAAGTTTTTCTGTACTCAGTATAGGCTTTTCAGACTTAAATGATCCTTAAGTTGTGGATTTGAATTTATATAACAGAAGATGTGGGCATTTTTGTTTAACAATACATGTCTTTACTTTTTAATCTGATGGAGAATATCTAGGAAAGGGAAAGACTTAGATCATTCTTGTGGGAATTAATTGCTAAATTAAAAAATACAAGAAATGGAATACAATTTAGGGCCTTTAAGCTTCCCTGTTCTGCCATTGTTGATTAAAAATGACAAATATGATGTAGGAACTCTTTGGAAAGGAATGCAGGAGAAATATATATATATTTAATAATTGAGTGCATTCATATAATTTAATGCTGTTACCCCCATATCTCAAAAGGGATAATGTCAAAAGCAAAGTAACAACGTGAAAAAATGATATTAAAAAATGCCCTCAGTACAAAATAGCTACCAATCAAGGAGCTGTTTAGACTTCAGTTTAGAAGAGGCAAATGAAAACTGTGAATGTTATTTAAAACATAGTATAGCGTGACTATGAGACTACCGAGCTGAACTGTGAACATGACAGGAAATCTTTTTCAAAAAGAAAATAATTAAACTCTGGAACTCATTGTAAGACTCTGCAGAGGCCAAAGCTATAATTAAATTCAAGAAGTCATTATGCAGTTTCATGAAGAAGTCCATGAAGGGGTATTCAGCAGAAAACAATGAATATCTGCTCCAGCTCCAGAGCACCCTCATTTAAAAAATGCCAGGCGTGTGGCTATGAGCATCGTTCTTTTTTTCCCCTTGCTCATTTCCTGTATTCAGTTTCTAGCCTTATAGTACATTCCACTGTCAGAAGTTAAGATACTGATCTACAAAGGGTTTAGTCTAGCTCATTGTGTGGTCTGCCATGTTATTAATCTGCAGCACCATACCCCCAAAAAATCATCCCTCTGCCTATTTCATTTAAGTTGCTTCATTGAATCAAAATGTTTTGGCAAAACCAGTGGATTTTGGCTCTGTGATAAATGGCGCATCACCTACTTCTGTCAAACAGGAATAACATTCCCTCTCATTCAGTAGCTGCTTTCTGAAAAATAGTTGTCCAAAATCTTCTTCTCATTGACTCTTCAAGTGGCATGGAAAACTCAGATCTGAAGCTATCACCTGCAAGAGGAAATGCCATCAGCAGCAAGCTACAAGCTGCTCTGTTGGGGAAGAGACTAAATGAGCCTCTTTTTCCTGCAAGTTTTTCTGCTTAGTCTGCCATTCTTCCATACCTTCTGTACTCACAGTTCTTTATCCACAGACAGTTAATAGCCCAGTGGTCGAGCTGCTGATCATGAAGAGCTTTCTGGGTCTATTTTCAAGAATTGCTAATATATTTTAGTCAGCAGCTGATTAACATTAAGTAAGCAATCATTAGTTTGAACACAAGGTAGAATCCCGTAGGATAGCCTTGGATGCATTGATTAAAGATACTATTTGTGAAAGGTCTGATTTGCATGCTCTCACTAGAAGGAAGATGCTCTGAATGCTTAGAAACTCAGCTGGCTACTATCAGAAAACTCTTCTGGTCTCTGAAACCTGATAAAAGGATGCTTTCTGTTGTGATGCTTGTATAACAGAAACTAGAAACTTCCTGGCATGTACTTCATTAGTCTGAATGTCACACTTCATGTAAGAAGAAACTCAAATCATAAATTCCTGTTATGATATTCTGCTACTATTATGGGAGAGGTAATTGCAAATATCTCTTCAGTTAAGATACTAACTACTTCATAATTAATATTAGAAGGAAAAATTATAATCTTACTGATTCTGCTTTCTGTCAATACTGAAGATCCTTCTCTACAGCTTTTACAGACTCGGTGAATGAGTTTTATCCCAGATTTCCAAGTGCAGTCATACCTGTGTAATTGTGATGTTTGCAGTACAACTACTATTTATTTACTAAGAATGAAAGTAAATGATAAAAATATTTCTAGAAATTCCCATTAATATCTGGCAACTCTTCCTTTAATTTTAAATCCATTTTCTTTTATTCTATCTTTAAAACAGGATGTATGTGCTTTTTCTAAATTTAGAACATTTTTTAGGAAAAAAAATCATCTATAAAAAGATGAATCCTGATAAGAAGATTCTGATCTAATTGGTTTTGTCCAGCTCTACTATGGATATAGACTATTGTGACTACTACACATAATTATGACCCTAATTAAAATTTGAAATAGATAAACACTCTGTATCAAAAGTCAAATTATAATAATTTGATTTTACTGAAGGAGGGCAAATACACAGTGCACTAAGTCCGCATGAATTATACATGAGACTTTATGGATGACTTACCCTAATTTGAACAGCCCAGGAGTATAAAGAAAAATACTGTAACTAGATTTCTGTGGGGGAAAACCAACAAAATTCAGATCACTTGTGATCACTCTTTTTACCACTGACATTCTTACTTCATAACTATATGCTGAAAAAGTACCTCACAACAAAAGCTAGTTTTCCCTCTTGCATGTTAAATAAACCTTGGTTCCTCCTCTCACTTAATGCCCTTATTTTCATTTCTGTATGTTTATTCTCAGCTCTTTGTAATTTGCTTTGAGGAAAAGCCATTCTCTTTAATGGGACTCTGAAAAGCCATTGTGGAAATACGAAATAAAATGTTTTAAAACATGAATCCTGGAGATAAACACAAGAGACATGTACAGATCTAAAAACTTTAGATCAAGCAAAAGAAATTGTGCTGACAGTTGCTTCACTGTTAGATATTTTGGCTTCAAAATGCAAAACATTAAGGACCAAATATCCCAGATGCTAGATTCTTTAGGTTAAGCTTGTACTTATATTTTTTTAGCTCAGTCTTCATATCTATTAGATGCAAAGCCAAAATCCCCCGCTTCTTCACAGGCTTATTTGCTGATCTGTTACTTGATAGACATCAGGAAGATAATACACAGGGTCCCCCTGTGAGAACTTCCCGTTTCCCCTCCAAAGCAGAGAAACAAACAGATAATTAGTAGAACAGGGAAGAAAAACCTTGGAAGAAATGGTAAATGGAAAAAACGTGTCATCTTTCAGAGATGTCTTGTTTCATCTTGAAAGAAGCTGTTGCTATGATAGGCCTAAAATTTTCAGGAAAAAAACATAACAAAACAAAACAAAACAAAACACCAAACAAGCCCCAAGAATTTCCTGGGATTCCTTTCAAAGCATTTCTCAGCATAATTACCCCCAGAATTTCTCAACTACAGACAAATAATACCCCTTGAGATTTACACAGTATGAAAATGCAGTGCCTATTGTCACTATAACAAGAACTAAAGAAGGGAATGACAAAGCCAGAAAGGGAAGCAGGTTTTTGATAATGATTATAAATATCATAAACCCACCTAAGCATACATAAAGTAGAATGAAATGTATCTGTTCTTTTTCTTTTTTTATTACAGTTTTTTAGATCAGAGAAACAAGAGGTCCCAACCTGCTCCTCAGACCTTTATCTTGAAATGAAGAGCACTAAAAATAATAGCAACAGGCACATATATTGCAACAATTATAATAAATTAGTTTGCATACAGTAAGCTTAGGCTAATATTTTACATTTATTTTGGGGCCTAGCTCATTACCTTTCTACCTTAGTTTACAAGCTGCTGAAAAAAAAATTATTTCAGCCTTTCAGACCAATATTGATCTCCATAATGATGTATGGCCCATCTTTTCAGACTTTTGGATGCAGAAAGTACCAGAAAACATAGAATAATTATTCTGCAGAAAACTTTAGCTGACTAATTTACATTCTCAGTATTGGGTCGATATTCTCACACCATCTCCTTAAAAAAAAAAAACAAAAAACAAAAAAAAACATTTCCTATGGAAGCTGCTGTGCAATAGGGATAGAATTCATCTTACCTATTTTGTAGGTGGATTCTTCACAGGCTTTTACATTTGAACAAATTGTTAAGATGCCCTCGATTCCTCGACCAGTGAAGAGAAAGCAACTATATAAGCAGCTATAGAAGATGCTTCACCCAGTCTGTTGAAGATGTCTAGCTCTGAATGAAATGGATCAGCTTGCATAAGTGCTAAATCTTCAGGGAGGGAATCTAGAGAGCTAGTTCACATGTAGACATCTACACTGTAGATAACTAAAGTTGGAAGAGATTTATTTCACCCTGATGCCTATAGTGGACTGAGGAGTGAAAGATGACACCAGCTCTTCATTACAACATGCTGAAGGTCATGTCTGACCATATGAACATGTGCCACTTCTGAATGGAAGACCTATTTCCTGCAGTGTAACATCAGTGGTTTTGCTTAAGTCATCGGCCACAGCACAGACTCTCTGTTCCTGTTCCAGGGTATCCTAAATGGCAACTGCTATACAAAATGGCTTAACTCATGACAGAGATCTAAAAATTTCCAGTGAGGAATGGAAAACCTACTAAATTACAAAATTTTTACAGGAGTTAAAACCAAACACCTGATATAGAAAAGTCACCTATCTTAACTATGACATTATTTTAGACATATTCCATACATTTTGAACACCTGAGGAAATAAGTCTTGATCTCTGTTTGGTTCTGCAGTCCATAATCTTGCTACCTCAAATTATGGAAACTTACTATTTATCTCTATAGGTAAAGTATGTCTATCCTAAAAGAAAATAGCAAATGCCTAGCATATTTCCCCGTATCCTTTTCATGACCATTCTGTTTGGTTCATGTCTGGTGGGGTTGTGGTAGTGGTGGAGGGGGCTACTGATGTGGCTCCTATAAGAAGGTTTGAGAAGCCCTCCTGTCTTCAAGTTGGACCTGCCTCTGGCCAAGGCCAAGCCAATCAGTGCCTCTGTGATAACATATTTAAGAGACAAAAAGCTATTGGGCAAGTTCCTTTGTTTTGGGAGTTCTTTTGTTTTGGAGAGAAGTAGGACAGGGGAGAGACAGCCATTCAGGACACCAAGATCAGTGAGGAAGGATGTAGGGAGGAACAGGAGAGCAACCATTCCCACTTAGCCCACATTAACATGGCAGGCTGAGCCTTTGCAGCCCATGGAGATAAACAAGGGGGACAGAATCTCATCTTCAGTCCCTGGAGAACCCCCAGATGCTGCCAACTGCTCCTGAAGGAGGCCTTCAAAGGACTCTTCCTGAAGGAAGCCATTACTCTTAAGGGAAGCCTGTGCTGGAGCAGTCCATCACTGGAAGGATCACAGCCCATGGAAAAAAAAAAACATGCTAGTTGGAGAAGTTCATGGAAGACTGTCTTCTGTGGGAGGGATGCCACACTGCAGCAGGGGAGGACTGTGAGGAGTTTCCTCCTGAGAATGAAGGAGTATCAAAACCAACATGGAACAGACCACACCCCCTATTCCCTGCCCCCTTGCGCTGCTGTCAGGGAGGAGGATTGAATTAGTGGTGGGTTTGTTTAACTGAAGTTGATCTTGTTTCCCCAGTCTGAGTCCCTCTTTTACACATGACCATAGTTGATGAGCGAGACCTCCCTGTCCTTTGTCTCAACCCTCAAGCCTTTTGTTGTATTTTTTTTCCTCCCAGTCCCACTGGAGCAGGGTAGGAGTGAGCAAGCAGCTGCATAGTGCTTTGTTGATGGCTGAACAGGCTTAAATCCCAAAAACCATGTAAAAATATTCAGTCCAGCTTCACTAATTTTTCACCTTTCACATTAACAGTGAGAAGCCTGCATGGACTATAAATTTGTTGGCATATCAGTGAATAACATACTTTACAATTAGGATATTAATAACATACTTTGCAATTAGGATATTAATAAAATGAAAATAATAATAAGTGAAAAAAAATCTTTATTTCATATTTCCATAAGGCATCACTCTTTGAAGCAACACTGACATATCTTTGTACTCAGAAAAAGAGAATGGAGCATTCTCTCTCTCGTCGTCGTCTCGCCCCCCCCCC
>JANIJG010008399.1:0-22262 GCA_024611175.1 Megaceryle torquata | reverse complement strand
CCCCCCCCTTTTTTTTTTTATAGACACTTTAATTTATAATGAGGACTCTGTGAGCTTCCTCTCCTCTGTGCTAGATAATCTTTGCTCTTCGGTACTTGTACAATTTCTGCTGAGCCTGATTTGAATTTTTTACATAGGCAAAATCAAAACTAAATAAGGTCACTTTCTCCAGGTGTTGTAGGTGACATGTTACAAAACCGTGGCATCTGCTTTGTATGCCTTTTTTGCATCCCCATGCATCCTTTTTGCAAGTCAAATTCTTAACCTTAGAGGGAAGTATCATTAAGTTCTTATATGACATACAATGTAAAGCTTTCTCAACTTGGACAACCCAAAACTTCATCCAAATGCTACTGCAAGGATAACTAACTTTTAAAAAATATTTTTCATTATATGCTTATTCTACAGTCAGGACTGTATATTCTATCATCCATTGAAGATAAGCAGACACTGAATAGATGTAATGGAGATTCAGTTTTAGATTATTAAAAGCAACTCTAAAGTGAAGTCAAATATTCATTCTGAAAATTTTGAACTAACATATTTTACTATTTTTCTGTAATTAAACAAGCCTAAAGCTTCTGATCCTCCATCCTACCTCTTCTGCTCTTCTCAAAGCCTAAAGATGGGAGAGCCAGTGGGGAAATTAAGTCATACATGAACTTAGTGATATGAGCATATGACTTGTTTAAGAGTTACTAGTTGAAACATGAGCAAAAAAAGAAACTTTGTTTCATCATTCTTTGGATTTCCACATGAAACAGGAAGAAGCATCTCTTGTTATTTCACTGCATTCTGGACATCCCCTTTACAAGAAACTCTTTTCTCAATTTACTTTATTAGGCAAAATGAAGAACAAGTTTTTCCTAGCTCATGGAATTGCAGGAAAATATATTTGTTATTAAGTTATTATTAAGAATGATAAGACATCCAGCTTTACAGCAAATATGGTACTTGCATATCCCATGTATCTAACTGGAAAAACCACTGCAAACCTCCAAGAAGCTTATCAAATCCCCCTGAGCATCCAAGAACATGGAAACTCAGCTATTACTTCTCTTGAAGTATGGTAATATTTTGGTTTGAGAAGAAAAATGATTCTTTTACTTGAAAATTATACTTGTGAAGTGATAAAAGCCCAATACCAAATGAAATTTGAGACATAAAAATTGCATTCAGGCAATAATCTTAAAGCACAAAGGACTTCATGCCCTAAGCATGAATGACTTGCTGTAGAATATAATGGATTTATCTGAAGAAAAGCAATGCATTCACCCTGTGCTCAGTGGGGTGCAGAAAAGTCAAGTCGAGAGATGCTGCAGTGATCATAGGGATTGTATTTTTCCTTTTTCTACTGTGTTCATGTTGTGGATGGATCTTACCACAGTTACAATTTCCACATTATTATTTTCCCAAATTTCATTGTGGTTGGTTGACCTTGGCTGGATGCCAGGTGCCCACCAGGCCCCTCAATATCACACCTTCTCCTCAGTGGGGCAGGGGAGAGAAAATATAATAAAAGGGTCCTGGATTAAGATAAAGACAGGAAGATCACTCACCAATTATCACCTCAGGTAAAACAGACTCAATTTGTGAAAATTAGTTTAATTTTGTACCACTCAGAGTAGGATAACATCAAATAACACCTTCCTCCCTCCTCTCCCTTGGCTCTACTTCATTCACAATTTCTCTACCCCCTCTCTCCAAGAAGCACAGCATGATGGGGAATGGGGCCGAGTCATCACATGCTATCTCTGCTAGTTCTTCCTCCTCACAATCTTCCCTGCTCCAGCATGGGGTTGCATCCATGGGAGATAGTCCTCCACCAGCCACCCAACCTGAGTCCTTTCCCCAGGCTACAGTTTTTCATGAACTGCTCCAGCATGAGTCCCTTCCATAGCAGGGGCGGGGCAGTCCTTCAGAATAGACTGCCTCACAGTGTCACAAGTCCTGCCAGCACACCTGCTCCAGCATGGGCTCCTCTCATCCTCAGGGTCACACATAAGTCTTACCAGGAGCAGAGATAACAGCTTCCCTTCAGTGCACCTATCTGCTCCATTGTGGAGTCATCCCTGGGCTGCAGGGGGATATCTGCTCCATTACTAACCTCTATAGGCTGCAGGTGGATGTCTGCTCCACTATTAACCTCCATGGGCTGCAGGTGGGTATCTGCTCCACCATTAATCTCCATGGGCTGCAGAGGGATGGCCTGCCTCACCATGATCTTTACCATGGGCTGTAGGGGGATCTCTATTCTGGCACCTGGAGCACCTCCTCCCCTTCCTTCTTCACTGATCTTGATGTCTGCAGAGCTGTTTCTCATTCCTGGTTGCTACTGTGCAGAGAGGTTTTTTCCCCCTTCTTAAATATTTTATCCTAAAGGTGCTATCACTGTTGCAGATTGACTTGGCTGTGGCCAGCAATGGGTCCAGCTGGTGATGCCTCTATTGGATATAGGGGAAGCTTCTAGAAGCTTCTTATAGAAGCAACCCCTGTGTTCCCCTCTGCTACTAAAACTTGCCACATAAACCAAATGCATTTCAATAACTTACCATTATCATTATTACCATTTGCTCTAATGACAAAAAGACAGAATAAATTTTGTGTCAGTAATAAAATGATTGATACTGAAATGTTTCCACAGGAGGAAGGAGTGAGAAGTGTATCAGGAAATAACAGCAAAATAAGCATACAGGAATTCCTCCAAACTTAAAAAAGAAGGGCTACATTTATCCTCACACCAAAGGTTCTCTGGTATCATCAGTGGAGAAGATAGGACACTTGTCCAGCCTGTTTCAAGCCCCCCCCTCTCCCCCCAAGGTGTGACATTACTCAGGTGGGTACCTTAGGCTGATAGTGGCCTACACAGCAATTAATGAACTGCCTATTTCTACATTCCCAAGAAAGCTCAATTTTTTTATGTACTACTAGCAGCCTGCAACCATTTTAAGGAGTATCTGTAGTGGACAAGAGCAAAATAGGAACACAGCTGTTTTCTGGGCACTAAGAGATATCTCTATGTGAATGGCAAAATTAACTCTATTAAAATACTGCACAACTGTCACATGTGTCCTTATGAGCAGCATATTCTCCAAAGGATGAATAGGATTCTTATTTAGGCACCTAATTTTAACAACTCAAATTAAATGAAATGTATTTATTGATGTACTTCCAGCAAGGAATTTGTTAAGAATCAAGTTTAATTTTAATACTCAATGATTTTGCGTGACTGCATCCTGCCTTTTCATCACCAAAATGTATTGTCCTGCAATAAATAAATATGTTGAATTTAGGAAAAGTGGGTGAGAAACCATCCCTGTAAAACTGCCATTTCTCCTTGCCTCAGGTTGACAAGAAATGGAAGGACAGCATGAGTTGCCCTATGAATATGTTTACTATGATGTAGAGACATAGTGGGGGATGCTTACTACCCTTGCTTTAAAGATGACAGAGGGATATCTCCTTTCCTCATCAACTTAGCCTGAAGCAAAGAACAGCAAGTTTAAGATTCTTTCAATGGAGGCAGTGCTGAAGGGCTAAAAACAATGAGTTAGATAAAGTGAGCCCAGAGAAGGGTGTTGTAGTGGTTCAAACTCAGTTAATTTTTTTTTCCTCCATTTTATTTCATTGTTTTATCTTTTCCCTCTTTCTGAAAAAGTTAAACTCCCTGCTGGTAGTTTCTCATGTCATGAATAAATATTTTTATTACTCTTAGTTAACCATTAATGTTCACAACACACCAGATGATACAAAAAAACTGCTGGAATAATTCTGCTTAAAGGAGTGTGAAGAACTATTTCTATATTCAGGAATATGACAGATGCTTCAGTCTAAATAAGAATTTCCCACTGCCAAAAATATAAAATGATTTAAATTGTTTAAAATACCATTGCTTTTCCTTTATTGGCATTTGTAGAAGGTGCATGTTAACCAGTTAACTGTTTAACCTGCTAGGTCAACCCGTCCCCTACCAATCACTTGTTCCAGGGAGGAACATCAGATTCCATCAGATTCCATCAAATGACGGAATATTTCATCAGCTGCTTCATAAAACAAAACAAAATTCATCAAGATAAGGAGAAAACATTGAAGTTTAATCTTGGGTGTGCTAAAGATAAAGGCAAATGGAGAGGGACTGGAATTTCTTTAGACTTAATTTATTCCTTAAACACATGAAGAAAAATGCGCTGTTACATCCCTTATTTTCTTCTGGTTTTTTTTTTTTTTCTTTCTCCATTTTCATTTTGCTCATACACAATTATCTAACTTTATGTGTCTCAACCTCATTAAGCTTGGATTTGAGCTGACTGTCTTGAGGAATATAGCAGCTCAGAATTAATGATGGCATATTGCTTAAAAAAGAAATCAGACATATTGTTAATGATGACATATTGCTTAAAATGAACAGCAGTTCACAAGACAGCTGGAAGCTTGAAATCAATGGCAGAGCTTCTATGATTTGAAAGGAGCAGGTTCAGTCCTGCACAGGTCCACTCTAAACTGCTCTGCGCAGCTTCTCTTCTGCTATTATCATATCTGATGTGTATCATTTCTTTTCTGATGCTACAGTTCAGCATCTAACAGGTAATTGTGATAACCAGTAATAATCAGGAAGAAATATATCTTTCTCAATTTCCTTCTAACTGATCTATAAGTATTTGAAGGATGTAAAAGAAGGTGGAGGAACCTGTAATCAATATAAAAATATTTTTATACTACACACTGTAGTAAAAGATTACTAAATAGTTTGTAAAAGTAAGGAAAGGGAAGATTTCTGTAACTGGGGAAAGAAAAAAATGACCAGATTTAATCCTACCGTCTTCAGAGAGGCATGTATTGTTGCCTAAAGAATTAAAATAAGTAATTATTTTTCAATACATTTTTCAACAGGTACTCTCTCAGCAAAGAAAACATCTTGACAGAGGGACCAGTTGTCCTCTCATCCTGGTAAATGTAAAGGGATGTATGAAGTAAAGTCCCATATGTCTTTGCAGGACAAATATCTTCAGACCTTCAAGATGCACTCTTTCAATACCAATATGTATTATCTACTGATTTTCTAAGGTAAATAAGTTACTTTATTTTGACACCTTTTATGTTACTTTTTTACTCACCAAATTAGAAGTTTAAGGCCCATATGCTTCATTTCCTGGTGTTCATTGAAAGGTTATCGCCTTTAAACCACCCTTGCCCTAAAGAAAATATAAATATTCTGTTAACACAATCTACAAGACCTCGGAAAACCAAATAAAACTTTCATTTTGCTCTGGGTTATTTATTATCACTCCAACAGCCTACATGATTTTCAACTGACTGGTTCACTAAATTTAACAAAAATAAATACCCAGTAGCTTCTTCTGAAAATGTTGATGAGGAGCTTAGACTACACCTATGCTAGTAAATTAAATCGGGCAAAGGAACTGGGAAAAATAAGCACTGGATCTTGATCAGCTACATGGTTAAATGGTTCTTTGCATGGTTTTGGTCCTTGCCAGCTAACAGTCTCCTAAATCTCTTTTCAAAATATAGGTAGTGACTTAGCACAGACCACAGACAGTTATTTACTTTGTCTGTGGCCCTACTGTGAGGCTGACTTTAATACTGTATAATACTAAAATTTAATATTGTGTAGTATTGTATACACAGACCATCCTGTTAGAGCCAGCCTAAGTTCCACAGGAGCAGTCTTGCCTGCATTTCACAGCAAATATACACAGCACAGAAGAGACAGTGGAAGACTGGATTAGTACAGTCAAAAGAGAACACCTGGAGCTTAAGCAAAACCAGAATTTGAAGTAGAAAGGGCATCATGAAATACATAAGGAAAATGAAGAGGAAGTTGAAAAGTCTAAAGAGAACAGTAAGTGGCAGGAAAGAAGTGGGAGGGAATGGCAACACTAGAATTAGCAGCGTAGGACAAAACCACTCAGAGACCTGACAGTGACTGAGCTTTATTTGGAAGATTGCATGTACCTTTTGTATCATTGAGCATTATTTTTGTTTCACAGCTACCATGTTGCTTGACTAACGGAAACATGATTAAAACAACCTAAGTGGAAAAGAAAGGAATCAAAAACCTGAGATTTTAAAATAACAGATTCCTTTTTTCATGACTAATTTACCATTTCTGAACAATTCTTTTCTACATTAGTAGCCTGTAGCTACTTAATGTATAGTGTTGTCCTGTTAATGAAAAGGGTCAGCACCCTCAGCTAAAATCCACCCACTCTGTCAAGTTCACATACCTCAAATTTCCCTTCCCAAGTTCCCATTTACCTTTTAAAAGGCTATTAGTGCCCAGAGAGAGTGGTGGTCTAGCTGAGTGTGGAGAATAGCAGGAATTATTACAATTACAAACATCTTAGGCTTCAAGGTTTTTCATGTGTTATCAAACTTTTGTTGAGAAATTAAGGGGAAATTAGGCAAGGCATGATTTGGCTGCATATCATGAAAAATTAACAAGATTTACCAGTGCACAGAACAGCACCCTTAGGGACATGGAAGGAATCCTACTGTTAGCAATGTCTTAATCTAGAGAGGCACTTTTTTATTTATTTCCCCTGCATATTAAACACTTTTAAAAATCCAATAAAAATTCTGTTGTCTTTCTGCTTATCCCCTTTCTTTGCATACGACCTTCCAGGTAAAATATATATGCCACAATCTTCTTCAAAGTCTTGCTTCAAAACCTGACTGCTTTGATGACTCTGGAACTTTGAACCCATTTATATGTTTTGGACTATCTGTGACATCTAACAAATTTTCAATCACAAATGTATATTATCATATAGGTCAACCTATCTAGTACACTTGTACTACTACTTTTTGCAATAGGAATAGTGCAAGATGATATTAGAAATAGCAATGTATAGGAATAGCAGCTTTGTCACCATTACCAATTGTGCTTTGAAGGGAACGTTTTGTATCGTACCCAAATTACTCCTCGTTTCTATATGAAGTTAATATTCTTACCTGTGTCTGTATTTCGGTCAAGATGTGGAATGTAGAAAAGAACAAAGTCTGTGAAAATCCAGACAGGACACACTGTGCTGTTTGAAAGGGTCTGGGGATTTCTTCTGGTGTTGAAAACACCAGTAAAGTTTCCATTGACTTCACTATGGGCACAAATATGTTTCTTTGTGTCATTCTCTGCCTCTTCTCTCCCTTCATTCATATGCATGAGCAGTACCTTAAGTCATCCATATTCATATTTTATTGAGTACTTTAGATCACAGACAGCATGCCTACATCTGCAATCTTACTGCATTGGTCCTACTGTGAAAACATGTCTCCTCTTTCAGAACTATCATAAAAATCAGTCTCAACTTATGCTAAATCACAAATTATGCAAGCGTGTCATGGTGTGACTGCTACATAAGGACTGAAATAATCCTTGTGGATTCGATGAACAAATTGCTGCACTTCTGTACCCTTCTAAGTTCACCTCCTCTTGGGCCTAACACAATTCATTTACCCCATGTAGTCCCACCCCCTGTGCAGCTAGACCTAGGAAAAGAGTGTTTCCTTGCTCCCACCTATCAGTGCTGCTACTGCATCTATCTAAACATGAGTGGCGTTGTTAGTAGGAGCAGCAGCATAAGGACTTACACTAGCAGCTCAAAATGATCTGTGTACTGCTCAGGGGGATGAGGTAGTTTGTTATGAATCTTCAGTAAGTTCATTTTGATAGTCATGAATCATGCTGAATAACCAGAGATTTTTTCCTATGTAAGCAGTTCAGTTTTAATCTTAATCTTATCTTTTGACTGATTCTGTGACCAGCAGACATTAGGAAAAAGTTCTTTAACATGAGGGTGATAGATCAATGGAATCAGTTGCCCAGAGAGATGGTGGAGGCCCCGTCCCTGGAGACATTCAAGGCCAGGCTTGATGAGGCTCTAAGCAGCCTGACCTAGCTGAAGCTGTGCCTGCTTATTGAAGAGGTGTTGGACTAGATGACCTTTAGAGGTCTCTTCCAACCCAATACATTCTATGATTCAGCATTGTGGATGGCATTAAATGCCTTGGTGGCAGATACATACCAAGAAATAGTGAAGAAGAGGACTATTTGCCTTCCTACCTTAAGCTAGTGTTGAGAACTGAGAACTGCCAAATCAAAGTAAGGTTTCTAATCAGCAGCTATAAAAACTATTGATCTACAATAGTAATTTCAGATAGTAAGCATCAGAGCTGGACAGGTCACATATTGCACTGTTGTTACCCTGTGGTCTCTATAGACATGTCCATGTCTCTATCAAAAGGAACAGCTGCTGCTCTTCTAGGCATATATTCGCTCTTTGGAGTAATTAATATAGTTACTTTTATTTTTATGGTGCCTTTTAAAACCCATATCACACTTGGAAATGCACTGTACAGCTATCAGTTCTTAGATAGGTCGTTTATAGCAGAGACACCCAGAGTTGGCTCTCCTTAGTTGTTTTAATTTCCATCGCTGAGACAGATGAGGACTTCTAAATCAAAAAATCCTCAAGACAGTGGTTTTAGAATAGGTTCCAGGGTGGCATATGGGCTTGCACCAGATGTTCCCAAACTTTATTGGAGAAGGAAGCTGTATTACAACTCCAGTGACATCTTTACAGGGCCCCTGGGAGAGGGGGAGTAGTGCTATAGTTTTTAGAATATCTCTGTTTGCTGTTGTGCCCCTGGAGAAGAGCAGAAATAAAAGGAAAATGGGAGCAAAGAACTCTGAATGAAAGAGACAAAGTCACTTAAGACCTGTCACTATTAAATATGCTTACCCATGTTTCTCAGCATGTCCAGGCATATTTTCTAGTCCTTGTAAGCTAGGCTGCCCATATGTTCCCAAACAATCATTTTAAAACACAAGTTTACTTACCAGACAAGATTCCTCAGTCTCTCTGAACTCTCTCACTGTTTGCTTCATTTAAAATGACATTTAATTAAATGAACAAGGACAGACTTTGTTTCTCTATGGGAGTGGGGTTATATGCAATATCTTGATGAGTTGTTAAAGAGAAAGCAAAAAAGAAACAGGAGTGGTCAGAAGATAATTACTTTTTATACCTTTTCAGACAAGAGTTATTCTAGACAACAGTGTTGAAATAATGTTATTGAAAGGCATTTGTCTTAACCATGACTTTGCTATGAGCACTGATATTTGCAGAGGCAAAAGAAACTTCCTTTCAACTCTTGCCAGTTTTGACTTAACCAAAGAGATTTTGTTTTCAAGACTTTATAGTCTTGCAAGGTACCACTTGTAGGTCAGCCAGTCTAACTCCCAGCTCAAAGCAGAGGTAGCTAGAGGAGGTTCCTGAGGGTTATGTCCATATGGATTTTATAATCTCCAGGGATGGAGACTCCACAGCCTACTAAACAATTTGTTCCAGTGTTTGACCACAGTAAAAAAGTTTTCCCTTATGTTTAAACATAATTTCCTGTATGTCATTTTGCGACCATTATCTCTTGTCCTCTTGCTGGTTACCACTGAGAAATGTATAGCTCCATTTTCTTTAGGTATTTATACATGTTGAAGAGCTCTTTCTGAGCCTTCTCTAGCCTCAAAAATCACAGCAGAAATACTACTTATGGAAAGGAAAATCTATTTAGGATGATATCTTTTATACTGAGATCTCATAAAAATTGTCAATTAACAGTTAATAATCAAAGGCTTCTCTGCATGCCTTCAGCATACAGCTGGATAGAAACTAGTTCACTGCTTTTGAATGTATTCAGTAAAGCACATATCAAGTATATTTTAGTCTGTTTTGTATTTCTGCCAAGACATCAGAAAAAAAGAAAACTTTTTATTTCAGCACGTGAAATTGGAGGTGCCTTTCTTATTCTCTTCACTTGATGTTGGTGTTTTCAGCCCAGAAATTAGAGATTATTTTAAACATTAACAAGAGTAGACGAGGCACTTTTTCATTAACAACTGGTTCCATACAAACTATGTGTAGATTAAATCGCAACGTATTTTCTTCCTTCTGAAAAGTTACTGACCTATGATATAAGCCAACCAGAATCAATCTATTTCTGAAAGTCCAGTGATATTAATGCCAAATGACCTAAACCACTGGTTCGGAGGAGGCCTCTGGATGGAAATGTCAGAGTTTGTTGCATCCAATTTTTGTTGTAGTCTTAACAGGTGATCATGAATGTCAGAAAAAGCCATAAGCTAGGAAAAAATAAATGTTTCTTGGAACTTGAAGAAGATCAGTTCAGTTGCGTACTTACGGGCACTTAGTGCCAGATGTGCTGCCATACTGTATCTTAAGTGTCCATATGGGTTCTGCAAAATACAACATCCATAAGAGATGTATCTCCTTCCAGAGCAGTGGTTGGAGGGTAGGCGGATATGTTAGGTCAGATCCAAAGGTACTTATGTTCAGGAAAGTCCACCTTGCCTCTTTTGTAGGATACACAGTTCCTTCAACTATTTTGATGAAAAACTTTGCTAGAAATACTATTGGGGGTTGGTTTTGACCAGCTCTGATTATGCCTTTAACAAACCAATTTTTTTTAGTACAGTTTATCACTGCTTAATGACCTCATATCAAGTCTTGCTCTAATTAGTACTTGTGGAATATATTGCAAATGGAAATGTCTAAAATCACACAGAGTGATAAATAAATAGAATGGATATTTGTCACCAGATTTCTCATTCCAGCAGATTAATTCAAGGAATTGAAAATACTGTCTTCAGAAAGAAGAAATGTTGACCCAAGAATAATTTTTTTTTTGTTAGGACTCAAGTCCCAGTCTACATCAACCATTCTTTCATGAACATGTTAATCATCCTCTTCGTCCTTCAGGTTTCTAGCTACAAAGATGACTAGTTTTACTTTAATGCTGAAGCCTCCTCAGATTCCACAGTAATGATGAGATGTGAGTTCTCACACAAAGTCTATTTTGTCTTCATTAGGATGAAGGGATACATTTTATTCTGGCTGTAAAAAAAAAAAAGTCAGCCTAAATTATCTTCTGTATTAGCTGTATCTGTCTCAGACAGTTATTACTAGTGTTTTGGTCTCAGGAACATTTCCAGGTCTTTTTTGATCAAAATGTGCCTGGTTAGGGAATTTACTCTGCTTAAAACTATTGGTGCTCTCTGCAGCTGCAGTGCATGAGGCAGCTTAAAAAGCAGGAGAACTAGAAACAGAGTGGCAACAAGTTGCCAAGGCAAGTTGGAAATATTTTCTCATTTAGATCAGTGATTTCCATAAAGGGACATATTTGTCTACTCTGAATCCTTTTTCTGTCTGGAAATTATATTATGAATTACATCATTTCATCTTATGTACAAAATGTTCAGAAACCGCGAACTCTAGATTAACTTTTTTTAATTTCAGGTTTTTCTTGTTTCTTTTTTTTTTCCCCTTCTGTTTTCTGTTTAAAACACCAGCATAGCTATTCTTAAAACATGCTCCATATATATTAAATCCATGTATTTACACATAATACTTACTCTTCATTGAATGAAAAATTCCTTAATCTATGACCTTTTCTTTTGCCTGTTAAGGAATAAAATGTGTAAATGCTGTCTACTTTAAAAAGCTTTAATTGATTATTGATACTGGTACTAAAAGTATTCTCCAATATAGGTAAGTGGAGAAAATAGAAAATTAAAATTCATAAGAAAAATAACAGCAAAGAAGTTGTTAATTATGATCTGAGATAGCATTTGTGCCTAGTGATCTACAGTTAACTCTGTTCAATTGATGGTAGATTTCAGCAGCTCTATAAACCCCCTCACTATTACATTTACATAAATCTAGATGCGAAAAATTGCACAAAAAGCCTGATAAAATGACTTCTAAAACTTCTGATCTTCTAAAGTACTTTGTGTGCATAAGGACGGATGCACCTTTGCATTTGTCTCTTGTACAAATCAAGATATACACATAGGCATATACTTTGCTTCATTATGAATTGCAACACATAAAAAGTTTTTCTTAATGATTTCTGATGGACGTAATGAATGGAAATAATTAATCAACTTTTTTCTTCTAGAATCACCTGCCTTCTGAAGACCTGAGACTTTCCTGTTGCTCCCTATTTTATGGAATAAGCCAATTTGCTAGACCATTTCTTGATTCTAAAATTACTTAGACTGGTTAATTATATACAAGATTGTAAAAAAAAAATCTCTAGGGAGATATAAAAAAAAATACACTGATTGAGTGTCTACAACAGAGGCCAATGAAAATTTCAGTTAATCAGAGAAAAGTAATACATCTAAGAAGAACTCTTTAACCCTGAGACACATTATGGGATTCTCAAAAAACTAAAATTACTATGTGTTTCTGCTGGAGAAATATTAGCATTCCCAGCTGATTAGCTTACAAAAAGCAATCTTTTTTTATTGTCAACTCAGCTCAGTTAAGGAAGGAGAAAGTTAAGGTATTGGAATTATGGACAGAAAACGGTACTAACGTTGTTATGATCACATTATCAAAAGCAACCATATTAGAGTATCTGTCTGCATGCACACACCATTAAAGGGAATTATACCACCTGAAAACAGGTAACAACTGCATTGGCTGAAAGATGGGAGGTTCACTTTGGGGTTTGTTATATTGAACAAGCTCTATCTGCAGCACTTGGGCCACTTCATCTCACCTAATTCCAAACACCGAGACAGCTCAGACAATTTGGGCTGTATGAAAGTATCTGGTACTATTTAAAGTGCCTTGCTATACCACCGACCAAGAAGTCAGACGCTTCATAGCTTCTGTGTCAAACCAGTTGCTTTTCTGCAGGTATTTTGTTGATATCATATATCATCTTTTCATCAAATCATTAAGGTTGGCCCTTCAAGAACATCAAGTCAAACCATCTACTAACCATTATCAGGACCACTAAACCCTGTCCTGAAGTGCCACATCTACACATTTTTTTTTTTAACACCTGCAGGGATGGTGATTCCACCCCCTCCCTGAGCAGCCTGTTCCAAGGCCTCACCACTCTCTCAGTAAAAAAAAAAAATTCCTAATACCCAACCTAAACCTCCCCTGGCACTATTTAAGCCCATTTCTTCTCATCCTATCACTATCTGGGAGGAGAGACCAACATCTACCTCATCCCAACCTCCCTTCAGGGAGCTGTAGAGAGCAGTAAGGTCTTCTCTCAGCCTCCTCCAGACTAAATAACCCCAGCTCCCTCAGCTGCTCCTCATAAGACATTTTTCTCCAGACCCTTTACCAGCTTTGTTGCCCTTTATATGATTTTAGAAGCCCACATTTGCATCTGAATCAAACCACCTGAGTCCCTTTATTTTCAGTCAAAAGGAACATACCTCAGAATGGGACTTGGGATCTGAATGATGGTCTACAGGTGCACTCTCCAGCGAATTTGACTTCAAAAATTAAAGGAGGGAGATTTCTCTGGCTAAAGATGGATGTGTACTGTGAAGAGCTATAGCTGGACAGAGCACTGCTGACTTCATAGTCAGTAGAGAGTAGACAGCTGTAGCCATTGGAATTTGAGATGCAATTCTTGCCCCAAGATTTATTTTTGTTTAAAGGAATTATATCTAAACTTCCAGACTGTTGACAAGATCTGCACTAACAACAGCAGTAGCCTCCATAATTGACTCAAATGAAGACAATCTGCATTATAGATGCTTAAGGAGTAATTTAATTTCCTGAATAAAAAGCTTTCTACTTCTATCCGATGTGCCTCAAAAGCACTTGAATCATCCAGATAGATACAATACAGGACCTACGTGCTTCTGAATTGCTAATTGATGGTAAAGTGGTCATGCCTTAGGTGTCTAAAATGGCATTAAATGCTTATGGGTGTACAATGTGAATCCTCCATTAAAGCTAGAGGGATTAATGTTCAGCCTATGCTCATGTCTTCAGCACTTCATTTTAGTAAGATCAACTGAATCTAGGACTTAATGTGGGATCGAGAAGAGCAACATGAATTCCTTGCTTCATTTTTTAAGTTGAGGGTTTTCTAAAGAAGTACAGTTTTGTTCAAGGAAATTTATTGTATTGAAAATCAGCTGTATTTCACACACACAAAAAAACCCAAACCAAACAAACAGCACACCACATTTAAATCTTTATACTGTCAGTTCGACACATCAGTAACTTCTTAAAGCTAGGGAAACACCTTCTAGAAGCTTCAGCTGCAGTTTCCCATCTTGAACAGAAAAGCATAGGTTTTGTAAGATTAAAGAAAGTGGGAAGATTTTAGAGAAATACTGCTAGAGATGAGGGCTGATTGACTGGGTTGAATAGAGAAGAGGATTACTAAAAGAAATGGGCTTAAATAAAGTCCTCAACAGTGACTTCTGTGACAGGAAAAGAAATCAACACACCAGGGAAGCACATCCACATCTCCATCTGTGATGTCAACAGAGACAATGACATTTTGCACTCCATTTTGCAAATCCAGTTTGGTTTTAACACCTATTTCAAAGCAAAGAAAGCTGGCTACACACTGGTACTGAAATACTTACATTCTCCCAGCTGCCAGCTGTCCTGCTAAGGGAGTACTGTGCCTTGCCAGTTGCTAGAAATTATTATTGTAAAATAATTTTCAACAATTTTTTTCAAATCAGCATGTATAAAACTTAAGAATTTACTGTGAATGTTTCCCACTCTAACCTGTCATGCAATAAATAGATTTTCTTTTTTCTGCTACCTGTGTAACCTACTATTAACTGTCTTCATAAAGGAGGATGCACTTCACAAGTGGATGAATATCACTGTACTGGTTTTGCATGGCAAGGTTTTGATGGGGGTTGCAGGGGCTACAGCAGTGGCTTCTGTGAGAAAATGCTAAAAGCTTCCCCTATGTCCAATAGCACCAATGTCAACCAGCTCCAAGATGGACTTGCTGCTGGTTAAGGCCAAACCAATCAGTGACAGTGGTAGTGCCTCTGGGCTAACATATTTAAGTAGGGGGAAAAACAACCCTGTGCAACCATACCAAAGAGAAGAGTGAGAATATGTTAGAGGAATGACTCTGCAGACATCAAGATCAGTTAAATAGGGGTAGGAGTTGCTCCAGGCACCAGAAAAGATTCCCCTGCAGACCATGGTGAAGACCATGGTGAGGCAGGCTGTCCCCCAGTAGCTCATGGAGATAACCACCTGCAGCCTCTTGAGGACTCCACAACAGAGCAGATGGATCCACCCAAAGGAGGTTGTGACCTCATGGGAAACCAACACTGAGGAAGGCTCCTGGCAAGACCTGTGTGTGACCCCGTGGGAAGAGAAGATTTGGGTTTATTTCCCATTAACCTACTCTGATTTGATTGGTAATAAAATCATTTTCTCAAGCTGAGTCTGCTTTACCCAAGATAATAATTGGTGAGTGATGACCCTGTCCTTATCTCGACCCACCACTCTTCATTATTTCATTTCCTTCTCTGTCCAGCTGAGGAGGGAAGTCATAAGGCAGCCTTAAGTGAGCACCCAGCATCCAGACAGTGTCAACCTGACAGAATCACCTACCATTTGTCTTGTTGAAACCAGAATACATTTTAGCAATGGTAAATGATAAGAAAAAATATTTTTTTCTTTTGCTGAACCAAGGCAAAGGACACTGGCAGTACAATCTCTTACTTCAAATGTCTTTTTTGTTCTCTTAGGAAAATTACTACTTCAACATCTGCTTCAACAAATGTTGCTGTCTCAAGACTACTGTCTTCAACTTCAGATTATAACTACCCCTCCCTACCATGAAAAAAAGAAGTCACACTGTGAACTGGTCCCACTACCATTATAATCTGTGACACCAGCAATCATGCATTCAGTCTGGTGTTCTGGAGAAATGTAGACAAAGAATTTTTTTCATTAAGCATTTGCTTCATTTCAAGTACACCTGTAGCTATAAACTGCCCATGAAACGGTCCTTTTGGAAATGACCAGGACATATTTTGAGATTTGTGGTCATAGTATATAGGACACTGAATATTCTTCCTTTAATCCTGTTTTTAGACTATTATATGCCAACAGACTTCAGCCTTTATACTCCTGGCTTCATATTAAGTAAGAAGGGAATCAAGTCCTTCATATCTGAACAGAACAGATGTGTGATTTTAAATGACTGAAAATTATATTTCTTCACTGTAGATTAAACATCCTCCTACTGCTTGTTAAATGCACTTGTTCATTTGCTTGATTGACTATAGATTCAAACAGCGTTCTTTTTTAGAAATGGTTATCCTTAGATGAGGTAGTCTCGACATTCAGTAGTATATTGATGCCAAGTCTTCTGTAGTACAACATGTTTTGAAGTTTTCGTCAACAAAATGTTGTGTAGAATGTGAACAGAAAAAAACCCCAGCCCACCAGCATTGCTTTCCACAGGCAGAAACTAGGTAATATAAACCACAAAATCTCTTTTGACACATGAAGGAAATTTACACCCTTCTTCTGATCTTGCATTCCCATCTTGGAAAAAATAATGAAGAAAAATGAAATAGGTATTCCTTGTATGTATCTTTAAAAAGAAAAAAAAAATCACATTTCAAATAACAAACAGATAGCATTAATACATCCACTGAGAGAAGCAAGGATATTATCTAAGTCCTATCATATGTCTCCAGGATTCTTGCATCTGAAAATTGACAGGATTATGGTTTTTCTCATAGAAATCTTGAATCTCTCAAATCAAGAAGCATTCAACATATAGTGTCTTGTTCAAAGACTTTTCAAAGACGCTCCAGTCCACATAACAATAGAAGGTCAGGGTAATGGTAACGTAGTCTCTCCCAAAACTACCATCAGAGTCCACTGGGGAGTCAAGACATCTCATAAAGTCTAATGTTATTTTGGCATCTGTTCTAGAGAGCTTCCCTGCCCCCTCCTTCCTTTCCCTTCTCCCATCCCAGTAGAAGTGCAGCAGCTACATGACAGAAGGCTGGAAATGAGAACATTAAGCAGCCAACCTGTGGTTCCTTTCACTTCTTTTTTTTTTTTTTTTTTAAATCCTTTTTGCTTCTAGGGTTCACATAGCTCTGTCAGAATTTCAGTTTGAATGGAGTAAGAGCCAATTCAGTTGATTCCCTGGCAGCTATCTAGAATGTAATTCCTGTGGAGTTATTCATAGATTAGTTAGTGCTCTTTAGAGAACCTCTGAATCCTATATAGGTTGGTGCCACTTATGCCTGGATTAAACCTATGCTTTCTGCAGCTAATACTGACATGTCTTGATAAAGCTCTCATTCATTTAGGGACTGTGGTAACCACTAAGAGAATTATCAAGGGGTTAGAAACAAAACAGCTCTCAGAAGAGCTCCAATTCATCCTTCAGAAGCTCGCACAATTCCTCTGCATTTATTTTGACAGAATGTGGAGTTCTTACATGCAGCAAAGCTCTGTGGGTATCCTGGATATCTCTGCACTGTAAGAAGCAAAAGCAAAGGGGGACAGAAAGTCATACATATCAGCTTTGTTTAAAGAGACCTCAGCTATTAACTTAAAATGTGACATATGTTCAGCCTCTAATCTTCTGCTCCCTGATGAGAGCATCACCACCAGATACAATAAGGACAAGGAACAGTGTGGGAATTCAAAATGAAAAGGTAGGGATGTGTGCTTTATCATAAAAGACAAACTGAGTGCATGAATGGCTCTTCAGTGTACTACGTGAGCACAGAGCTCTACTTGTGAGTTTTCAGATGAGGAACTGATTTCCTTCCAAAAAAAGTTATTGATGTTTTCTGGTTTTACACTTTGACCTGCGCCTCATGTCACTGAGATGTTTACACTGCCAGTTCACAATGCAAGGTTATGAGAACATGAGACGTCTTGGATTAGATTTTCTTGGGAGGAGGCACATTTCTGAGGAACAAATAGAATCTCTACCACTACTCTCTATTCCAGACAAATCTCGAGTGTAATTAAAAACTCTGTTATCATACTGAAAAAATAATAAAAAGGGACTGAATTAAAAACAAAACCAAACAAAACCAAAAAAACCCCACCAAACAAACAACAAAACCATTTTCAAGTGTTTCCCATAGTTTGAGAACTTGATTCTTATACCTTCATGGTTTTTCTACTTTGCAACTGTAAACAATAGAGATAAACAATAAAAATCTGAGCGTTTGTTTGATCCTATGGAATAAATATCCACACTAGAGCAATGTTTTGCTCTTGTGATCAGTAGCATGCCCTTCCATCAGTTGGTGTACCAGAGAAAAAATGCTCAGTTCATGCAATTTAAATGCAATCAGGTTTATAGAAGTTTTGATTTGTTAATGGCATTTAATTAACCCACAAACTGTGAACTAGGCATTAAAGATCAATAACAGCAATATAACAGATGAATCACAACATTAGAAACTTTTAAGATGTTAATAAAACTGCACATTTCTCATTACACTTCAATATCTTATTCCAAGAAATTATAATCACAAACACAGACATGCAATTACACACAGAGCTGTACACATATATGACATCAGGAAGTGTGGGTTACAAGCACACCCCATCTTCTGGAATGTCAGGTGCCCCCTTAGACACCTCTTTTTGGAGATGTGAGTGCTTTTGCTTTATTTGTATCTGCGCCTTTCCCTACAATCCTCTACTGCTCTTACCAGTGAGAAAGTGCACCCCTTGTTGGTACACATGCCTCTGGATACCATAGGGCTTCTGAAATGGCACTAAGGTCAACAACCACATAGATTTCCTGTGGACAAAGTCCTGGAAAGTCTAAGTCACCTGGCCTTCAGTGTGCGTGTGTTGGTGTCCATCTGTAAACAAATAGGGCATCATTAAAGGTTAGGGAATGTGACTGTCATCTTCAAGAAGGGCTGGAAGAAGGATCCAGGGAACTACAGGCCTGTCAGTCTGACCTTCGTGCCAGGGAAGGTTATAGAGCAGATCATCTTGAGTGCCATCATGAAGGACATACAGGACATCCAGGTCATCAGATCCAGTCAGCCCATAGGTTTATGAAAGGCAGGTCCTGCTTGATGAACCTGATCTATTTCTATGACAAGGTGACCTGCTTAGTGGGTGGCAGGAAGGCTATGAACGTTGTTTATCTGGACTCTAGTAAAGCTTTTTACACTGCTCCCCACAGCATTCTCCTGGAGAAACTGCTCATGTCTTGAGTGGGCTTCCCTGACTCCTCCTCACCTATGTTTGTTGCATTGCAAGGATATAGTTTCCCTTTTCTCAGCACCCCTGTAAGTCCTCCTAGAGAAGGGTAATAATAGATATGGGTTTGCTTACCTCCTGCAGTTTAGATCTGCAGCAGCCTCTTAATGCACTGATACTTTAATGCAGTTAATGCAAACATCAAATTTAAACATAAAGAGATTTAACATGCCCGAGTTTGGGTTAATTTTTGCAAGCATGCAAATAGTCTTTCACTGTCTCCAGAATGCACTCTGCAAAATATAAAGTACTTCTTTAATAATACTGCTCTAAGAATTTTACCCTGAACAAAATAATGCCTTTGTTTTTTGGTTTTTGCGGTTTTTTTAATTTTGTTTTGTTCTCAGAAACAGATGGATCATTTCATGCTGAATCATAAATTAGATTGTGGATAATGATTAGTAAGGGAAGTCTCAAGCTTTTGAAAACAGTATCTTGTCAGAAAATATCTGCAGGTGTGCCATGTACACAACTCATTGAATTGCATATAAAATTTCATGGTATCTAATATATATAATATGAATAAGTATCTCTCAATATGAGTGGGTATTAATGTGAAAAACTGGACCAAAGGCATAGCTGTTTTGAGGTTGTTTTCTTATTTTTCATGCAAATTTGTTGGGTTACTGTTTGTTATTTTATTTCAAGAATATTTATTTCTTGAGAATAACATTTCACACTTGTAAATAAGCAATATGTAACCTGTTCCTCATTAATTTTACAGACCAGATCTATCAGATCTCTCCAAAGAATGACTAAAAACAACATGTGAGATAGAACACTCAAAATAACATAGAAGAAAACCTGGTGGGTTTTTTTTAAGTACCAACATTATAACAACTGTAAAGGTTTTTTGGGGGGTTGGATGAGGTATGAAGAAGGCTGATGTGTTAGATTTATTTTTTATATAGCCATTGGCATCAAAAGATGGTGAAGCTCTGGACTTCAGGTTTTGAGCCTCATCCCTTTAAATATGGAACCAAATTCATTCCAGACTGGACTTTTTTGATTTTAATAATATCATTTGTTTCAGCAGCACAACTGCTTTCACCCACCTTACAGCCCGGAATAATTTTGACCTGATGTGCATGATCTTGTGCTGATTAATGAGAATGAATGAGCTTTCATAAAAATCATGCCATTTTGAGTGATGTTTTAAGGACTGCGGACATTTAAGTGAATTATACATTTTGAGGTAGAGAAGACAGTTAGCAATACCATTTGTACAGTTCTGTCACTTTCAAACTGGTATTTAAATCCACTGAAACTATGGAAGACATGTCCTCTGCTGTTTGCCACAGGGTGAACTTATAAATAACACTGATCATGCTGATTGAGCCTTCTACCATAAGATGAAAAATAATTCTCCTTTCCATTTTACAGCCACAGGAATGAGAGAAAATGGAGTTTCTTGTTACTCCGACAATGATCTTTCTCAGTGCCTGAAGAGCACTAAGCCACCTGCATTCCAGTTCTGAATGAAGATAGGCAGCATTTTGAAAAGGTGTTTGACCAAGTAATGAAAGGAAGAACAACATAGCAAGGATAACTTATAGAAAGGACTTAAAAAAGATCTCAAGGGATTCAGAGAATGTAATAGGAAATAAAAGATAGAAAAACTAGCAGCATTCAAGCTAGAAATTATAATATGCTCAAGTTGGCAAACCTATTCATTTAAAACTGTCAGAAGAATTCATGCCATACAACAAGAAAATATTTCAAGAGGTCAAAGAATAAAAAAGAGGCAACAAAAGCATAAAATATCATCTGAGCTATAAAAAATCCCAGGTGATAGCACTCAGAGATAAAAATGACAGATATGTCACTGACAGACAGAAATCAAGTAAGAGATGGAAGAATTCAATCTAGGTCTAGTTAACAAGAAAGTACATTTACCACTGAACCTTGATGGTGATGTATAAAACAGGGCTCTCAGAGGGTAGCACCTTTTGAAGAACTGCAGGAAGCTGTTAAATATACATTATTAGATGAGCAAATGATGAAAAGCGAATGGGGATAGCATAGGGTTGTAAATAGACAATTTCAAAAGATGTATGGAAGTTACAATATTGGAAAGATGTTTAATTTATACTTTCTGACTTTTTTTTTTTTTTTTCAGAAGACGTCAAAGCAAACCCAAGACAAAGATAGTTCCTCTCAAAGGAATGTGAGCACAGATCCCATTTCTTCAAAATTGGAAAAGTTTGCAGTTATTCTGAATTTTTGTATTGGTGTTCCTATTCCTCCCTGAGGTATGGTAAAACTATTTTCCACATTTTGAATTTAACAAGCTTGCAGAGGCAGCATCTGGTAAAGTCTGTCTAAACACTTGTCCCTAGGAAAAAGACCTCATTGGCAGGTGATTTGTCCTTCCTAGGAGGATGTGATTCTAGGATCTGGACATGATTAAACTCATTAGATTTTCAAAAATGAACATTCGGATCTAAACCCAAACAGTGTGCAGAAAACAACTGATTTGAAAACAGCTCTCATTGGAAGGTTTCCATATCTTTGCTGTGCTAGGCTATCTTAAATAAGAAAAAAAAAAAAAATAATTCAAAAGCATCACTAAAATTATGTCCCGTATTTCAAGCCACAGGATCTCTTCGCATTTATTTCAGCTGAAGCTCGGTGAAGGCACTGAGATCTTACAGCCCTTCACTTTCTGAGTGTAGCTGAGTGAACACAGACAAAGTTGAAAGAGAGCAGGCCAGACCCTGAAATTTTTAATCAGCTGAAACTCCCACACCTCAGTGAGAACTTTGCTAAGGTTAAGACTACCAGACTTGGCTCGGATCCAAGTGCTGGATCTGTGAACTTTGCTTAGCTTCAGGACAATTAGAGTTCAGAGGCACAAAGGTACTGCAGAGACTTCACTGCCGATAACCCAAGGCCAGATCTTGAAGGTCTTCCTGCTTTCTGTCTCAGCACATAGGCAGGCAGACTTCCACCGACACTGGGAACTGACTGCCTCAGCAAACCAATCAGGAGGGAGTCAAAAATCCCTCAGACTGCAGTGGGAGCTTTTCCTGGATGGGATTTCAGCACTTCCACTGTATGTAAAAATCAGGTTCATGAACTCCTGAGGAACCTGAACATACATAAGTCTATGGGACCTGACAAGATGCATCCCAGAGTTCTGAGTGAACTGGCAGA